>CM039682.1:18277182-18574682 GCA_022537955.1 Schmidtea mediterranea
ATTATTCCTAATATATTTTATAATTATAAAACTATTATTTTTCATAATCAATACACATTCTTTAAATAAACAGTCAACAGGTAGGAAATGTAACAAGAACTAAATAATAATTAATTAATTAAACATGCGAATTATGAACAAAAATAATTAGCAATCTAAAAATCAAAATTCTGGAAGAGTCAAAAAAATAAAGGGTTTTATTGTTTTAAAGCATTTTTAAAAAAGTTATTATTTATTACATCAAAAGGTTTGTTTAAATTCTTAAATTTTAAGTTATACAATTAATCATTTTAATCCTTATATCAACAAAATTATTCCTAATAATTTTGAAAATTATAAAACTATTATTTTTCATAATCAACAAATAAAATTCAATCATTAAATTTATTTATATAATTAAATTTCTAATTAAACAAAACCAACTGTTCCTAGGTATTTTAACTTTATTGTCATTAACTAATTTTACTAAATGTTTCACTTCTTCTTTTATGAATTATTTATAAAATATTAGGAATATTTCAATTTATAATAAAAACGTCATTGAAACATTATTTAAGGATTATCCAAAATCTCAAATTTCCAAAGTATTATATTTAGATAAAAAATATAAATGGAAAAATGAAGAGAAGGAAATTTTAGATATGAATAGTTTTTCAAAAATATGCTTTAAATGAGTGCAAATGCAAGATTGAATAAATATAGTATTTGATTTTTTCTGATTAATATTAATGTATTATTTTTTGGTGAGCCTTGAGAAAACGATCCCAAAAAATTGTATTGAGAAAAAAAGTAAAATTTTTCCGACAATTAAACTTCCAATAATGAAACTTTCCACTAATTTCATTATCAAATTATTCCTGCTAATCAAAATTTCAATAAAGAAAGCATAAAATTTTATTTTCTGAAAAATTAGAAAATATCCCATGACAGTCAGGTACAAGAAAAGCTAAGTTATACTCCACTGAAATAAAACAAAAAAAATATGTAAGTTTTTTCAGTTAATTTCTGCCAAACATTTGTGACTTCTAAAAAAATTATTACAACATTTGAAAAACTTAGAACACGTTTCAAGAAGAACTCATATCAGTTTATTATAATTTATATTAAAATAAATTACTTTAAAAAAGAAAAAAGGAAAAAGGGAACGAAAAAGGGAACTCGGAAAATCTTCTTTCAATGAGTTCAAATTTTTTAAAATTAAATTGATAAATATTCCTTACTAAAAAATGTCAAACTGAAGATAGTATTTTTTTTAACTGTCATTGAGTTTTGAGACTCGAGGTCAACATATAAGCCCAACGGCTCATCTTATTTTATTTCCAGCTTTATTTTGATTTCACGCATCGTAGATTTTTGAAAGGAGTTACAAAATTATCTGAAGAATTAAAATTTAAATGAAAAATTTAAATAACAAATTTTTAATATTTTTATACATCATCAATCTTTATCAAACCTCCTTTATTATAAAACCGTATCATTAGATTTTTTAAAAATAACATTATATAACAATTAAGAAATCATTTGGGGCAGTTTTTGTGATAGGTATTTCAGAAAATAGGAAAAAGGAAATACAAAACCAATAGGAAATTCTATTTTAAATATACATTTATTAAATATAATATTAAAGTATTCGGTTATTAGACATTTTGAATCATTCTAATATCGAATAACTTTTGCTTTAAATGTTCGAATATTTGGTTAATATTCGAATAGTAAAAGAAGTATAAAAAATAAATAATAAAATAAAATAAAATAAAAAAAAATAAAATAAAATAAAATAAAATAAAATAAAATAAAATAAAGTAAAATAAAATAAAATAAAATAATTTTTAAATAGGCATTTTTGAAAGAGAAGTGCTTTCTGGTGTTTAAATTTTAGGCTACTTCTCATTTAAGATGTTAGAGAAAATAGAGAAAACCATTTTGTTTCTGTTCAAGCGGGCTAATAGTCAACAGAGCATATTTTGAATAAATGTTTAGAGAAAATTTAGAATTAATGTTTAAATGTAAAATATTAAATCAAAAATAAAATTTTAATGTTAAATTTTAAAATAGCAAATTCATTTTGATAAATTATTTTGAAGGCGTTTGTTTAGAAAGTAGATAATATCGTTTTCATAATAAACTTTAGATTATGATTTTTATTATGAATTTTTATTGCCTAAGATTTAAAATTGTTGAATTTTTTGTTTTATTATAAGTTGAATATTGAAAAAATAGTTTTATATTTTAAAATCGTCATCAACATAGACTGCAACTAAAGCTTTATTATTAGAAAAAAGATCAAAAATATAACTTTCTCCAAGAATTTATGGACTTCTTAACAGTAAAAATCTGCGTTGAAATTTCATGAGTACTAATTTAACTGCATAATAGCATTTATGAGATCCAATTCCTTTTTAATGATCTACTTCCTCATTTCGTGACTTTCTCTGATATAGCAGTATTTCTTAACCCTTTTTGTATCCCCTAGAATCCTTTTACGGCCAAACCTTTTCTATTATATAAATACATGCGAAAATATAAGCCACAATTAGATATTATTAGACTTACATTTTTAAATGTTCATTAATTTCTTCTCACACCGTAAAAAATGCTTTCTCACATCCAAGGTTTAAAAACACTGATTTAGTTTGATAGAATAAATTTCATAAATATTGCAGTATCCTAAAAACGGCTTTGTATTCTGCTATTTAGGAAACTAAATTAAAGAAACATGGAATTCTTATAAATTGAAATTATTTTCTGTTCAACATGTTCTTAATAAATAAATTCAATTACGAATAATTTATAATTTGTTTTTATCAATTTGTAATTTAATATTTTTTCATAAATTAAAAAATATTTGAATATAAAATCTAAGTAAATTATGGAAGGCTATTATTTAAAAAATATTTATTGAAACATTCATGTGATAATTTTAATGTTCAAGTTATTAATTTTAATAATAATAAATTTATTATTAAAATTTTCTCCGTGGGATCCAAGTGATTGGAGTAATTATTTAAAATGAATATGAGACAGTTAAATTAAATTTGAATGAATTTTAGACTAATATTTTAAGTTATTTTCTTTAAATTATTTTACATAAAAGATATTAAATTAAAAATATCGAGTGTAACCAAAAGTTCTTATAGCATTTTCACTTTAACTAGTTTCATATTATTATTTATTTGTTTTATAACAAGTAGATTATAATTTAAATGATTGAATAGCAGAAGAATATAAAATATTTTTGTTGTTTGTGTTTTTCTTGAGTGGTGCAAAAAAAATGAAATATACAGATAATTTACTGCACATCGATAAAAAAGGACAAAATTTATAAATATTCAAAATCAATAAATAAAATGGAAAAGTTAATTACAAAATTAAAAATTGATTTTTTCCCTATGAAACAAGTGTGTGTGAGTGGAAAATAACGATACAATTACAAATATAATAATATAAGGTTAATGGAGTTCTAAGACAAGATTATTCAAAAACTACCAACAAATCATGAAAACTAAAAAAATTTAATTAATATTTGAAAAACCTGAACTATGTGATTGTTATATATACTAGATAAAGATTCGTCTTATTTTCTTGCCTTAAAACCAAACTTTGCAAACTTATTTGATGTCCAGTGCATCAGAATAAGTGTATAACCGTGTTAACTTGACACTGTTTTTACACTTACCTGGTGCGAAGAGAAATCTGAGCGCCTCCCGCATAGTACTGATGAGGGCCATTAGCTCGAAACTAGTATACTATTTGGGAAATGTACTGGATATCACTTAATGTATCGTATATATATAAGATTTTATTCCTACATTAAATTACCTTCTTATTTTTTAATATTTAATTTTTAATTTATTTAATAATTTATTTAATATTAACACATTGACTGCCAACTACGAGATAACTCATAGTTAATACATCGGAATTAGTCAACATGGCAGTTAAAGTGTTAATAATCCTTACAGTGATAACAATAATAAAATTAGTTTTCCCTCAAAATCAAATTACGCGAAAAGAATCTGTTTGAAGAAAGGCGAAATGTCGTTTACTCTTGCTAAATTCTTGTAACGTTGGTTAATTGAATTGTTTTAATGAAGATAAACCTATAAAAAGAAGCGATGTTAGTAACCAGTTGCCAGATGATCGAAGAAAGAAAGTTTATCAGGTATAGAAAACCTAACAAAAACAATACTAAATCTTTGAAAAGTGCAGATTGATTTCAAAGTGTAGTTGACGGCATTGTGAAAATTATCGAAATTAAATAAATTATTTGTGTTGGGTCTTATTTGACTGTTTAAAATCAAGAGCACGAGGAGTCAGAGTTAATATGGACTTTACTATAGTAACCTTGCTATTTTAATTTGATAAAACTTTATACAAATAATGAAAATTTTGACCTTAAAATTTGTATGTATTCTCTATGACTTCTAAAAACCAAAGACGTCATAATAAAAGCAAATAAAATACGCAGAAATACTTGTTGAAAACTCTATAATTGAAATCATTCTTCAGACTTAGTTTGCAAGATTAAGTTCAAATAACCTAGCTCAGATAAT
Source organism: Schmidtea mediterranea (assembly GCA_022537955.1). NCBI lineage: Eukaryota > Metazoa > Platyhelminthes > Tricladida > Dugesiidae > Schmidtea > Schmidtea mediterranea. Next base: position 18,281,736 of record CM039682.1, read on the forward strand.
ACTCGAAGATCAAGAAGGATTTCTAAAGCCAATGTTGCCTACAATTCTAATTCAAATATTAATATTTTAAATGGTAATAATTACCATAAACAATTATCTTAGAGAAGTAGAAAACCTTTAATCAACAATAGATGAAACCTTCTTTATCCGAAGAATAGGTAAGCTGACTGTCAGATGTCAGAGTCATGTCTAACTTAAGAATTAAATGTTGGAATACCGGGAAGAGTTTCATTTTATTTAGTAAAAAAATAATACCCAATGTTGATTATTATATAAAAAAATTATGAATGAAGTAAAATTATCACCCATAAAAAATTATCGTTAAATTCATGTATTAGTAAATTATTAATTAAATCAATAAAAAATAAAGTAAATTTATTAAAATACAATTTAACATATATTAAATCATTTTTTTTTATTTTTTAGAAACGTGTATAAATTTTACTTTTCCGGAATTGTGGAATGAAATTATTTTCAGAATCAGATATAAATTTTAGCGAATAGTATTTTTTCAAGAATAGTAATCAAAATTCTGAACTATTTGACAGATTTGTTATTTTTCGTAGAAACTGAATCTTTTCCGCGGCGCAAAAACCATTATATTGTCCATTATTTGCAATGAACACTTTGTCGAAAACACAAAATAAAGTCACTCAACAAATTGGAATGGCAGGTTTCAAGCGCCTAATTAATGAAATGAGTAATTATTTTACCATTCATATGAACATTATTTATTATTATAAATTTCAGAAGCCAAACAGTTTGACTCGATCCGATTCGCAGCGTATAGAACCGCATGCAAATTGAGATACATTCAACAGAGGACAAGATGTGAGAACTTTTAAAATTTCTTAAACAACATTAGAAAAATCAATTATATTTTTTAATATTTTGAGTTAAGGTGCTTTATTTGCAGACCAGTTTTACTTTCAGGCTTTGCTCAATATTTTGTTTCTTGTATATATTAGTTGTATATTTTTTTTACAATGCTAAGAAAATAGATGCTTGCAAAAAGAAAAACGGAAATAAATCCAGTCATAGCAAACTATTTATTCACAGTATGATTATTTCAGCTCTTTGTCATACACAACATTTTTTGGTTTGTTTCTTTTCAGCAATGATAATGGTAATATTATTAAATTCCTCCTCATTAATAATACGTGGATGGGTTCGCGCTGGTTGGAAAATACAATTCAGAGTCTTGTGAAAATGACGATACAAGCTGAAATTTAATTAGAAATTTAAAATAGAAAAACACTAACCTTCGAACACTAACTACTCTTTACTTGTGGGAATTATCAGTTTTCTGTACAAGCCTTTTCATCAATCATGTTTTACTCACGGAAAACTGTATTCAGTATTTTCCAGAACAACTGATTCCATTCTCTGATAGTTAAATTTTTTTGAAATACTAAATCAAGAGAAAGACTAGTTGAGAGAAATAATGCTATACATAGTAGAATATTTTATTAATATAAATCGTATTTTGTAGCAGTTATTTGCAATTGTGCCAGGCGTTAAATAATTTTAAGACGAGTATATTTAAAATCTTTTTATGACATAAGAGTTCGAGTATTTATAACTGTTGAATCGGAAACTTTTATGTAATAATGAATCTGCAATCTGAAACATGGATCAAACATACACACATAAAATAATAAGTTATAATATTTAATATGGAAATTTATTATTATTATTATTATTATTATTATTATTATTATTATTATTATTATTATTATTATTATTATTATTTTTATTTATTTTTTTTTAATTATTGCTATTTATTATTATTTTAAAAATATTTTGTTGCCATCGGTTTTAATTTTATTTAATAATTTATTATGTAATATATTTTTTCAAAGTAAGGCTCATAAATGAAACATGCCATTTATTTTTAAAATTATACTTTAAAATAAATAAAAATAATATTTATTGTATTCAATTTATATTTCAAATTAGATACAATTAAAAGTAATTGTGTAAAGATCCACACTTCATTATTTTCTAAGTCATTAGATAAGTATACTCAGAAATGTTCAGGAAAATAGATAAATAATAAAAACATTTTTTATAAATTATAAATATTTAGTTTCTAGATATCACCGCCAACAATCACAAATTATGTTGAAAGAGATATGAAAATTTTTTTAATTTTTGTATCTTTAAAAAAATCATTTAACTATAAAAACTATTTGTTATACACACGGGTTGAGTTTTGAAAATTAACTTTTAAGGCAAACAACAAATCCTTAAAATCTTTTTTATTGTTCTTGATTTTTTTTTCAATATACAGTAGAAAAACAAATGTCTATATCAGGAGTGACTAAACTTCATCCCGACAAAAGCCAAAACTTTGAAATATGCAATTGGACAAATATTTTAATATAATAATATTTAAATTTCACGGTTTAAAAAATATCTTTATTTTCATTTATTTTATAATTCACTTTAAAAAATATGTTTATACAAAAAAATTTATTCTTTATTGGTACCTTGCCAAGTAGTCCATACTTCAAAGAATTTAGTTTATTGGTTCTTAAATTAGAATTAGTATGCTTTTGTTCGTAGTGTCGTTTTAAGTTATGTGATTAATAGCAAATATCTCACAATAAGGTTTTATATTTCTATGAATGAATTCATAACCTTCTTCGCAGTCAGATTTAAAGCTTCAATTTTCATCTTCATATCTTCTATTCTTATCTTCTAACGTCATATCTTGGTTACAGCTGCATTGAAAAGTGTATTACAAAAGTGTATTATCAAAATGCTTTTTATCCGAAGCTTAAGACTAAGTTGACTCAACGCTTATAAACCTCGTCACTTTTAGTTGTCTTTAACACACACACACACATATATATATATCTTACATTCTGAATATTGTTATAAATATATCCCCAAAGAAAGATGGTAAATATATTTCTTGTTAAAATTTATATTGGCATCGCTCTTCTTTATTAATAATAAATTTTAATTTCTTTAACAAACAATGAATTCGCAATGAAGTAATTTACAATTGAATTATTATTTTCTTCCATCGAAAATAAATAAGCTAATCATCATTTTACATAATGGTAAAAGTATTTACTTTTATATATTACTTATTAATTGTAAATATTTTAATTTTATCATTACATATTATAAACTTAAAATTTGAAATATGATTGTATGTATTAATCAATTATATAAATGTTATTACAATCACATTTTAAAATATTTAGCCCAATAACGTCTGAGTTTGATATTTTTGAAAATTTTTGAACCGCAGTCTATCAAAACATGCAGTAGTTCAAAAAGTTTGCCGATATAATGCGTGACTAGCGGTATGCATTTTAACTAATAAAGTGTGACAATATCGTCAATATCGTCGCCGGCTCTAAAAACTTTATATTTTCGGTACTAGATACATTTTAATGAAACGTTACGAAAACGTCACGCTCGACGTTATATAAAATGTGAAAATTTATTTTTGTAATCATCAATAATTATTTAGAAAATCTTTCTTTATTCGAGTATAGATTTGTTTATTATCAGTTGAATTTAAAAAAAAGATGTAAATAATTCAATTAGTTATTAGTTAGTACTGCAAATAATAGAAGGCCGATAAAATTAAAAATGCTAATAAAAGAATTCTATAATTCATCTATAATTTTGATCGAAGTTTTTAGAAATAAATATTCCAAAATTGAAACTTCAATTTTGATGTTTCTTTTGTTTTATCTATTAAAGTTTGAAAAGCCTTTAAAGTGTTTTTTAAAGTTCTGGACGACACACTGAAGCTAAGGTTTTGTTGAAAACGCATTGAAAAGGCAAGTGCTAACCAGAGCGACATATATTTTATGAGAATACCATATTATGGTATCAAACGCTATAATCAGGATTGGTTTCAATATGTGATATTTTAAAATAAGCATTTGACCATTTTAAATAAAAATCTTTGACTGTTTCATTTACCGGTGATCGGAATCCACGGACCGTCACTTTATAAACCACGGTACTAAGCAACCTTAACATGCAAATCACAAATAAAATACACACATTAAAAGTTGTTTGATCAATAAAAACTTTAAAGCTTTAACCGGTATGGGTGACATGCACCAAATTCATTGAAATCTTGTAAATAGGTATATCTTAACTCCAAGTATTAACTTTGAAGCGCACAAGTTTCCTGTTAATTTTAATGTGTATTAGAATACACAGGTACCCTTTTTAGTCATGATATATACAACGAGTAGTAAAATGGACAATGCATTTGATTCCTACTTATAGTTGCACTGTAGCTGTACCTACTCTAATGGTTTTCTAGCGTAGACTTCTTAGAGGTTTGGATTGTAGTAAAACCCCTTCGATATATACATTCTGAACATTTACAGATTCACAAAAATCTTTAAATAAATCCACCTACAGTGAAAACATCTATAAAATTCACAACTAAATTAATCAGAAGCGGATCCCATCTATAAAATTTGAGGGTATGCTAATTTTTTCAGTCATAGTTATAGTTTTACAAAGATTGAAATATGCTCCTAATGTAAGTCCCAAAAGGCTGTCAGTGAGAGAAAAATATGTTTTTACTTTTCACACCAACCTTTTCGTGTTTTATATTTATTTTAATAAATAAAAGAAATATTTGTGAATATCAATTTTTGTAATACCTGATAAAGATATATCGTTAAGAAGGGAATAAGAAACGCACCATTTTGATTCTTACAATTTGAAACAAGATTATTAAATCACAAAAACATTCAACGGCATACAACCACGAGGCATCCATAACTATTAATTCAAAAAAAGTAACATTGGTATGCGGAGAAAAGCCCACTTTTCTATAATTTGATATTTGTCTTGCACATTCATAAGTTTTTGTCGAAGGCCATTAATCACTTGTTCGTTCACTTGTCATACTAAATCGTGTAAATGTCATAATACAATTTAAAGTTAAAAAAGTTCTCTCTACAGTAGCTGTTGGAATAGGAATTGTCTTGAAAGAAATGGCATGTCGATTAGTTTTCCAGTTTCCATACTCCACTTAGCCCGTATCATTTCACATTTATAAATGATCTCATTGATTGTCAAAGCACAGCGAAAGCGTTTGAGTTCAGAAAGAATAGCAAGGACTTTGTGGAAAGTAACAACTGTAACAATAAACTCTGCTGAAAAGTTGCCGATAAAATCGTGCAGCTTCATCTCCGTTAGAACTGTTGTGGATACTAAGCTCTTGCAAAGCAAGTAGAATTGTGTCCAAACGATCAAGTACCACATCTGAACTTTCAAAGTGACAATTCCAGCGAATGTCAAGGTGGTGGGTTTTTTTACCGGATAAAGAAGTGTCCTTTGCTCTTTCTCAATGGTAATGGAGTAGTAGGATGTGAGCCCGTCAGATACAAATCCCCCTTGGTTTACTTAATTATTACGTAATATCTGACCCCTGTCCATGCTGTTGCTACTTGGAGGTTGACCTCTATCTACTCAGTTGCATCTAGTAATTGACCTTTGTACACTGACTTCACGATTATGTCACATGACCACTGGTCAATAACACACTTATTACCTAACCCTTATTATATCACATACCCACAGGTCAGTCACTGCCCGGAGACACACTTATTACCTAAATCCTTATTATATAATGTAGTTGTGGACCAACACACCTACCAACTTCCACACACCTACCTTCTAGAACATTTCACACACCTACTAACTTCCACACCTACCTACCTTCTAAAACCTTCAGTTCTTAAACCGTTCACACACACATCACCGATCAACACCGATCAACACCGATCCATACCAATCCGCACCGATCAACAACGATCAACACCCATCATCGCCTACGACTATGCCTACGACTACGTCGTAGACTTAACAAAATCAGTCACTAGTACTATTCATATTATTATTATACTGTTTACTTCATATAAACGTAAGAGTTTCGTTTACCTCATTGATTTATGTTACTTGATTTTTCTATGTTAATTGATTTATATTACGTAACAATTATATCAAAATAATCATAAAACTTTAATAATTTTCATGAAAATTTAAGTTTACAACAATTATAGTATATTGATAGTTTATTTAATTAAAAATAAGTCACTCAAAACTTAAATTTGAACACTGGATTTACAAAATTTTAAGAAAATAATTCACAAAGTATAAAATTTCAACTTAACTAAATGTAAAAAATTAAATTATACAACATTTACTTTACCAATTTCTATATAATTTGAAATTTACAGCAAATAAAATATACAGATTTATATTCTATTAAAAATTTTAATTTTGAAAATAAAAAAATAATTCGCCCACGATAGGAGTTGAACTCCTGACTCAACGGTTACAAGTCTCATTTTATTACCCAAATTTCTAATAATAATAATAATAATTACAAAACAATAGAATAAAAAGACAAACACATTATAAGACAACATTTATTTAAATAAAAGCTTCAATATCTTCAGTGGCATGTCCGAATGCAAAACTTTTGTTTTTACCTACCCATTGACGTTTATCATCGTTGTTACTTAAAGCAATTTTACAATTTTTAAAAGTAAACAACTGATGATTTCTCGTCCCTATTCTCGTTTGAGGAACAGAAAAAATTGTATCGTTTCTATAAAAATCAAGATAAGAAAGATGCTTTATTTCAGTTCCTTCCAAAGTAATTCCCTTTGCTTTATTACTTTCAGTTTCACCTAAAAGACTATAGCATTTTGGTCGTAATTAACCCATTCCTTATATCCAAGTCCCTTACTCTCATCTTTGAATTTACCTATTACTGAGTCAAGTTTTCTTGAATACAAAGGATGACCAATTCGAAGTGTCAAAAAGATTATCCGAAACCATTGCAGATAAAAGAGTACTTAATTTACCTCAAGTTCATCCGACTCTATAAATTATTAGCGATACCATCAACTAAATTCGTTGTAACAACTATTTTAGATTTAGTGTTTTTATGAAAATAAGTCACTGGGTTTACAAATGAAAGTCACTGGGCTCACTATATAAATTGATAAAGAATAATCGATCCATGAGTTGTATATCAATATTTTTTAAAAATTCACGCATACTGAATTAATTAATGCTAACAAAATTCACACAATTAATAATAATGCTATTGATAATAATAATTTAACTTACACAACAATTAAAAAGACAATTTTTCACACGTAAATTTATTACAAACACATATTTGGTAAACATTATCAATATCAGTCAAGTGGATACTAATGATATCTAAATAAACTTTTGTTTTTAATAAGAGCTTTGAAAATATCTAAGTACTAATTAAATGTTGATACCAAAACGTGTAAAATTATATTTAAATTCATTAACAACATGCTAAGTAACCAATAATTTCGGACATTAAAGCTTTAAGTAACTAAAAATTGATTAAATAACCATTAAAAATTCATCAGGTCTTATGTGATACCTATTAAATATTTCAATAATTTATGATTCAAACTAGGTATATTATAATACTTTTCGATAAATTTATGGATAGACTATTACATGATTTGTTATAAAGTTATTTAAAAGGTTAAGAATTTTAACCCTATGTGAAAAAATAGGTAATCACTTTAACCCTAAATAATGAAAGAAGTAACAATTTTAACCCAAAGTAATGAAAGAAGACACTATTTTAACCCTAAAAGATGAAAGAAGTAATAATTTTAACCCTATGTAATTAAAAGTTATAACCTTATGTAAACCAATATTTACTAAATACCAAGTATATTATAACACATGTCTTTAATAAAGAGTAGTTGCTTAATTGGTAAAAAACATACATATATTTGAAAATCGTTGACAATTTTTAAGTACCTGTTAAAGATGATTTGAAAATATGAATAAATATTTTAGTTTAAGAATATTAAATTGAAAATCTCTATTAAAGATTAGATTAAAAAGTATATAAATTTGTTAATCGTCGATGTAAATAAACTCGTAAAAAATATTGATTGATTAAATGCAATTGTTGATTAGAAATATTATTGACTGAACCTTTTTTTTCAATAGAAAGTTATTCTTGAAACAACATAAAAATCATATTTCAATAAATTTTATTTAAATTAATTTTGAAAAAGTAAAAACCAAATACTTGATTTTGATTGGCTGTTACTATTGCTATTGACAACGACACTATTTTTCGATAAATTTAATCGCTAAACTCAAAATACCAATAAATTTATCAATATATTAAAATTATTACAGTTTTCCTGAAAATAATTTGAAAACGTACTAACTATTTTTCAATAAAACTATTATTAAACTAAAAATAGATGAAAAGTTGAATAGATTTATTGATATATTTATTGTAATTTTTCTTGAAAATAATTTGAAAACGTACAAACTATTTTTCAATAAACTTATTAATTAACTAAAACCGGTTGTTGAAAATACTAATAAATTTTTCAATTAAAATAATTACAGTTTTCATGAAAATAATAATTTGAAAATGAAATTATAGAATACTTGATTTTAATTGGTTAATTCTATTTATTACCGATGACAACGACTCAAATTAATTCAAATTTTAATGTTCAAATTATTTTCTAAATATTATTCGTACCGCATTGATTAGTCGATAGGAAATCATACTATTCAATCGAACATAATTTCATTAATCTTTTTAAATAAATCAACAAAAGTCATTTAAAATTATTATAATGTTGAACTTGTTGCTAATCACCGACTTATTTTATTTAAAACTTATCTGAATCTAATTATATGCATTGTAAAACGCTACAATTACCATAATTCATTACTCTAAAGTTTCCTTATAAAAAATACTTCAACAATGTTTCCAAATCTATACATATAAAAGTTGTAATTATAACGATTCAAGCAAAATCAAATAGATCGACTAGAAAATTTTCATGTACAACAAATATTGGTTAAATTAACTATCAAATGTCGTAATTTATGGTTACCGTACAATAAGAATTTGCCTCTATAAAATATAATAATTATCCCAATTAAAGTTTAACAATTTATTGAACTACACATACTTTTCTTCAATACAAAATAAATTTAACAGAATAAGAAAAGCAATATTTGTTAGCATATTGATAAAAATTAATGTCCAAATGGATATCCAACCACCTTAAAATCTTCGATAAAATTTTAATGAATTTCTATCATAGTAGCAATAAACACCACAAATCATCGACAAAAAAGGATAAATCTACTCAATCCTTGAATTCATCTTCGATTCACCTAAAAACTATAATTACTATCATGTTACCAGTAAGATTGCATTAATAAGCTACAATTTACTGACAATAATTCCACATATAAAGCTAAATTATTGATTTCTCTACACATACTTTACATTGGATTTAACCCCTAAAGTGACTATAATTTAATGAATTACCACATTGAAATTTGTTTACATAAATCATGCAATAGCTAGATTTATTAAAATGCAGTAAGAATCTTTAATGAATTTCTCTTACACGCAATAGTAATACCCTGATTGATGAGCGCTGATATCTCAAAAAATATTTGATTAAGACTGCTTAATCGTAACCAATTAATAAACTTTTCACCTTTTTTTGGTAAATTACTGATCATTTCACGTAAAACTCTACATTTATCTGTATATACTTGATATTTAACCATAATATCCTCCTTAAAATTGATATATTACTGATCATTTCGTGTAAAACTCTACATTTATCTGTACATACTCAATATTTATCCATAATTTATCCCTTAAAATTGATATATTACTGATCATTTTCATTAAAAACCCTATATTTATCTGCACATACTCAATATTTAGCCATAATTTATCCCTTAAAATTGATATATTACTGATAATTTTCATGTAAAATCTAACATTAAATAATTATTTCTACTCAATATTTACCTTTGATTGATTTATCTTAACACTGTATAGTATGAAATTACTCATACTGATATCCAAATTATTATTACGCCATAATTAATCGATTAAATTTCTCACTCAATATTTTCCCTATTAATTTACTACATCTAAACTCGTTATTCCAACTTGTAAAGCATACTAGAATTGATCAAAATCCCAATCCATAGTGATAAATCTAACCTATCCATTATATCTAACACTCTGAAATATTCATACTTGGAATACTCTCTCTAAAATTCTCTAAAGTTCTCTTAAAAGTTTACATCAAATTCTCAATAAATTCTTTAGTAATATCAATTGACGTTCGATTAGATATAAAATCAATGAAAACTATATCTAGAATCCTAAATTTAAACTAAAATATTTAACAGGCTCTATATTATACTAAGTGGACATACATGATAAATTAATATACTAGCTATTATTCAATACCTTATTACAAGTTTTAGTATAATTAAATACAATTTCCATATTGACAAAAGACAAATAAATAGAGCCATTTAACGATGTATGCAATAAAAAATATTTAATCGAATATCAAAAGTTGATAACTAACTCTTAAATAACCAAAGACATAGTATTTTCAAATTGAACAATTTTAATAAACAACACAAATTATATTAAGAATATTAACATATATTTTTTAGCATAGATTACTAGAATACTAAAAGATTATCTGATAAATCAGCTAACATCTTATAATCAGTGCAGTGAACATGTAGTGCAGTTTGATATTCACTTATGAGGTGAGTACAAAAGCCATTTTCATCCCCTGACATCACACTAGCCCAATCTGCACTAAATGATATAAGTGTTGAACTATTTATTTTACATAAGATTGTTTATATGTATTGGAAAATATTAGCTACAACAAAATCTTTTAACTCAATAAATGCGTAATACTTTTCGTTGATTTCATTGTCATAAACATATCTGAAGCATATACTTGATTGTTCATCATCATAATTGTTCAAGCTTTCGTCGATCAACAAAGAAAAAATTCCTGCTCTTTTGATTTCATTAAGAATTTGTTCTCTAGTCACCATGACCGTTGTTTGTATTGACTCTTAATGGATTGTTTTCATAGATTAGTCAACATTGTCCCTGTATTTCTTTCGAATACATTGTTGATGAATCTGAAATTCTTTATTGGTGCGCAATTCTACAAAATTCCTCTTATTAAAAGAATCTTATTATTCATCTGTTCCACGAAATGATAGCTCTTGCCTCGTAAAAATGGACAAATTCAAGTAAACAAAGCATATAATTTCTGTTCTCTTCTTTCAGAAGATGTCATAATGGATTAATTTGTTCGGACACAGTGATATCAGCTTGTTGAATTGTTTTGAATGTTTCTTACATTGCTTGACGTGTTACGTGTTGTTTGCACGAGTTGTGTTTAATAAAACAGGAGCGTGATGGGTCAAGTGCTTTATGACAGTTGTTGTTACCCTTTGTGATGAATGCATCTTCTGTCAGACCACGAAGTGTTTGATTAAAAATACGACAGCAGAAACAAAATGCCTTGTTCAATACTAGATAAAATTCAACCCATTCAAATCTGGAATACCATGTTAGTAAAAAGTACCCTATCTTTTTAGAACAGGTATAAAATTCAAATCCTCATGTTGTGGCCTTACGGAAATTCTAAAAGAATATTGTATGCTTTTTTCCTCAGGTCTAACAATATCATCATCATTTTGCTGAAATGGAGAATAATGGATATGTTGCTGTTTTGGATAGAGAGGGATTCAATAATCACCGGTTGTGGCTAAAATCTGGATAAGTCTGACTTGGGTTGTGGTTTAGGTTCAAATTGCAGGGTGCATTGCTTACATTTTTTGCAAGAAAGATTTCTAGATTCCATAATATAAACTAATAATAATTTATAAAGTATATTTATATGTCCTTTCACAGATGCGATGATGACACACAAACATTTGTTGGATAGTCTGAATAATACCTCATACATCTTACATGTATTCATAATTTTGAAATTATTTATATGTAGGAAAAACTGAGGAAGGGGGTGCGCAGACCCGCCAGATCCGCATCTGAAATTAATACATCTTTATGTATTCAGCAAAACCAGAAAACTTATGAGTTCGTCAATCTCATAGCTTGAAGTTTTATCTCCGATCGACCAACAAAAAAATATAAAAATTTTTCAAATGTGTTCAATTTTGAATTAGACAAAATAATTATTATTCAAAATAGACTTACTCAAAAAATAGGAACATACAAACAAAAAAATTTCATTTTCCTAAATTAGAATGTCATTAATTGTTTTTTTTCGTGTTATTTGGAAAATTGGAGATTATCTTTACATAACATTTCTCGGAACCTATTTAAGGACTGAAACTTAGTGTATTTTTTTTTCTTTGAGCAGTTATTAAAATCTTAAGAAAAATGTATTTATAAGAAAATCAGTCAAAATTATTTCTTATTAAATGTTTGTTTTAAATAATTATTAGCCAAGGCCGTTTATAAGCACGAGGAAGACAGATAAAACTAAAAACCAGTTTTATATTGACAAAATCTTTTGATAAATAATATCCATTTCCCCTCAATCTTGCACCTTGTGCAATTGAGGTTTGTCAATGAATATATGATGTGATTTTTACTACAATAATATGTATATTGAGTCGGTTTGTAGAGCTGGTTTTGTTGAATGAAGTCCCTAAATTTTGCTTCCAGTTGTGAACTTTTTTGTCAGAGAACGCCGAATTCAAATAAATTCCTTTGCCATAGAAACAAATATGTTAAATTATTTTGAAATAGCTTTTATAAATAGTTTTTATCACATTTAGAGAAAAACTAATGCAATCATAAAACTGGAATGCTATGTTTACAAACAGATGCCAATAAATTCAGTTGTGAATTTCAAATACATCTATTTTACAATAATAATAATGATAATAATAATAATAATAATAATAATAATAATAATAATAATAATAATAATAATAATAATAATAATAATAATAATAATAATAATAATAATAATAATAATAATAATAATAATAATAATAATAATAATAGTAATAATAATAATAATAATCATAATAATAAATAAATAACAATAAAAACAATAAATATTAATGATAATAATAATAAAATGCTGAAGATGATAAACTGAATTTGCTTGAATTTGCTTGAATTGTCTTAAATCTACTAAAGTTTAACAAAAATTAATATACATTTTCCAGTAATTCTAATGGATGTCAGGGGTGTGGTAGAGTCGTTTCGTCAAACAGGACTTTACCTTATGGAATCCAGCTGCAATCTCGACAGAACTCAAATAGAAATGATGATAGCTCAATTATATACCCAATTATCAAACAGATTACCAGCCGGTGACCAGTTACATCCGAATCTTATTCCAGAATCTATAGAAATGCTAATGGGTTGGTTGCTCTATAGTTATGACACATCCGGAACTGGTCGATTATCAGTAATGGCATTGAAAGTAGCTTTATCAACTTTAGCTTCAGGAAAACCAATGGATAAATTTAAATGTTAGTATTTAATGATTAAAATTTTAAAAATAAATCCCCCCCCATCATAATATATTACATATTTTTTGTTTTCGAAACTTGAGTTTCTCATTAAATTCATATTATACCATGTGATAATTATGCAATAGATAGTTCTTTTCTAATTAAGTGGTAAATTCAAACATTTGTCCAGTTTTAAAATTTTTAAAATTTGTAATTGAAAAAAAGTTTTGATTATCAAATAATTCTCTTCATTTTCTTGCAGAATTCTTATCATTAATGAGAAAGAACCAAAATACGTTCTGATTTTCTATTAAAATTTAAAAAATTTTTCTAAAACTTTCTTTATATTAATTAATTAAACATTTTCTTAATATGAAATATGAAATTTTAGTTTTCTATTTTTTAAAATATTGCCGAATTTAACATTTATTTATTTATTTAATTTTAAATTTTAAAACTTTTAAAAAAATTTTTTACAATAACTTCTTTTGTTTAATAAGGGTTTTTCTTTTTTTAAATATCTTTTTTTAGATACAAATTTAAATACAAAAATAAAGAAATTTTAATATAAAATTCAGAGCAAATTAATAAGCAGTTCTTGAGTTTTTAAAGTCTATGAAAGATTATAAGGACTTTTTTGTTTTTTACCTCTGATTTCTTTATAAGTGACATAATATTTTCTCAAAAATTTGACAACGAATCAGATTTATTTAAGGTATTCACTTGAAGGGAATCACTAAAAACGCTGTGCCGAAAATTCGTGAGTACCTTAAATAAATCTGATTCATAATCAAATTTTGTAGAAAAATTGTTTTAATCTTTAAGAGTTAACAACAAATCAGACTGGCGATTTCACTAATTTTTTCTTAAGTGTTTATTTAATTTATTATTTAATTGAATTAAAATTTAAAATTTAAAAATATTTGCAGCAATTGATTTATTTTTAAAGTCATTTTGTGACATTAGCTATAAATAACTGAAATTCATCCAGAGAAAACATTGATATTAAACTTTATTGTTGGTTTAAAAATCTGTCTTTGAGAAATTTATTTTGTTCAGTTTTTTCAATTATTTAGTTAAATTCTATTATAACGGGCAAATTAATGAGAAATACGGTCTCTTTGATGTATTTTGCTATGAACCTAAGTTTTGGAAATTCATGAAATCAAATCATCAAAATTAGTTTCTTTTTTCTTTTAATATTTTTCTCTAATTTAATTTTTAAAGGACATTCGATTTTATCTTAATTGTTCTTTTTTTCAAATTTTCATAAAAATAATTTTTAAAGTTATAACTTATTAGACATAAATAGTTCAAGACATTTATAATTACTTAAAAATATTCGATAAATTTTAAAATGTATCAAAAAATGTAATAATTTTACAAAAGCAATTTTCTAATGAAAATATCAAACAACTAAATACTTTTATAAACCATCATTTAAACACACGAAAAATCTATCAAAAATTAAATCTAAATATTGTTACTTTTAATAAATATTAGTTAACTTTTAAAATTTGTTCTTTTATAATTTCGCTTGTATTCATTTGTAGGGGTTGTCTGTGAAATATGAAATTAATAATTATTGATCATATTCTGAGCATGTCTTGGAATATTAACAATGACAATTTCTCTATAGTATCAATGTTTATTGTCTATCACGATTACGATCGATTTGATTTTACTAATACTAACACACCAAAATTCACTAATAACTACCAAATTGCCTCTTTAACCGAATCTCAATATCAATCAACAGGTTTCTTTAGTTTCGGTTTCCTTTCTGTCCCTGTAATACTATTTCTCCAAAATGGTTGACTATTTTCTCGTAGGTTTTCTTTTTGATTTCTCCCCAAATTTTATTCTCGATTCTATTTTTCGACTGTTTTCGTCTTTCCTTTTTTATTTTTGTCTTCTTGAAATTCTGTTATCATTATCTAATTTGTGTCTATCTTTTTTACTTTGCCATATCATGAAACTTGAAGATTATTGCCTTGTTTTCCATCATATTCCCTTGGGCATTCCTAATTTTCGTATTACTTTTGACAGCTGTCGAGATATATTATTTTTTTTCGGTTTATAAACTTTTTTTCCGAATGCTCTAATAATTCGTTATCTTGGGCGAACTCTTAAGATAAGCTATTTCGCCCCAAAATTGTTTTCCTTTTTTCATATACACAAATAATTAAGAACAACCTTGTCGTATTTCTTTGTTTAATAAAGTGGATTTGTTATTTCGCTTCTCAATTTTCATTTCTTGTTCTCTATTTTTTTAGAGTTCAGAACGACACTCATTGATTTACACATTTCCCCAAATTATTTTTATTTTATTTTTTATTTTTATTATTTACGCATCCTTAACACATTTATTTATTTTGGTTTTCCTTTAATTATAGTCAACTTTATTGAAGTTCTCATTTTCAACCAACAATATAGTCACTCTAAATATTAATAAAATTGTTTACTTTCAAATTTTAATTTTTTCAGACTAAAAGATCTTTATCAAATTACGTAATTGAAATTTCAGTAATTTTAGCCATTTTCTTTCCTTAAAATTAATACTAAGTTTGAAAGCTAGAAATATTAAAAAATTATCTAAATTATATATAAATTACTAAATAATAAACTATTTACATTTATAAATGTTGAGAGATTAAAAGAATTTCTAATATGAAAAGTACTAAATTAAATTAAAATCAATTAAATTTATTTAGTAAATAAAATTATTTATTAAAAGATTTAATTTTTGTTGGACTTTGATTGATTAACGTTTATAAAACCTCACTTTTTGTCACTCATTATTACTTTATTTAAACGCCCATTTTATTGTTCCTCCGTGAAACTTATGCCTCTTCCACATGTACCCTATTAACAGGACCCAAAGTTGGTTGTAAAAATTTAGATTCGAATAAATGTAGTGCAACCTCAGTGACATTCTTAAGTTTAAACAAAGTTGACTGACAGTCACCGACCATCAAACTATTCTTTAATAAAATATTTTTAGTCGCCAAAATTCAGGTTTAATTCTTGTAGACCGTTCTGGCATTCATTTAATTTTAAAAGTATTTTAAATTTGATTAAATTCATGTATATTTTTAAAACGTATGCGACTTATCTAAGTTATTCTTGTTCTCATAAAGTAATATTTAGGCTATTCTTTTTTGTCCAAGTAAACTTTGCAAAATGAGATATGTTTCTTAGAAAATGATGGAATGGGGTAGGTTTAAAGTTGTTGAAATTCGTCATAAAATTTATTTTCTTCAACACTGATGAATTTTTTGTTTTCTTTACCTTCATTTCTTTTCTGATTATTGTAGTTATTTAAACAAATAAAAATATTGATGTATAGTCTAAAAAGTAATAAAAATAAATATTAAAATCCAATATTATTTTTAAAATAACGAATTTCCATTTCCGTTATAAATACAATTTGTATTTCATTATTAATTTAAAATTTTTTATAATGCATTATTTTTACGTGATTAAATATATTGTTACAGATCATTTCACACTATTAACTGATCCATCTGGAGCTCTGATCCCAACGCGATTCGAACAATATCTTCACGATTTACTAGTTTTGGCTGTGGGTGTATTTGAAGGACCAAATTTTGCTTACAATTCTCAAGCTTCAAAATTTATTCTTGTTGGAGTAAATTTTAATATTTTTTAATAATTTTTATAATTAATTTTTTATATTTATAATTATTTCGTATTGTTTATCACTAGAATGAGTTATCAAAGATTTTATTTTTTTAAATAAGTGTTTTTAATGTTAAATATTTTAGTTTTATTTTTATGGCCACAAAGACACATCTAGTTATCTCGTTCTAGGTGGATTATATACTTATCAATTGTTGTCTCTGTTTTATTTTTTCATATTTTTTTGTAACTTCTTAGCTAATGCTATATAACCTGAATTCTTTTTTGGTTGAGTCTAAATAAAATTTACTATATATTTCTTGTTTATCTAAAGATTTAGCAATTAACAAATGAATTAAATTTTTTTTAAAAAAACAAATGTAGAAATAAAAATTTAAAATAAACAAAAAATACATTATAGTTATAGTTTGAAATTAGTCGGTTTAAAATTTGTAAAATTAAAAAAAAATTTTTTAGCTAACTCGTTGATATTTAATTAAATTTCTGTTTTTCAAAAACATTCAATTAATGATAATTTTGCTGGAAATATATTTGGAAGACTAAATTTCGGGGGATAAACATTATCACTGGATTCCTTAAATACGCCATGAAAAACGACAGTAAAATATAGAAATAAATATAAAATTAGAGACTCAGTAGAATTTTGAACATTATAAATTATATGACTTAAATAAAGAAAATATTGAATGATGTGTGAATATGTGTAAGGATGAGAAATTCGCCGTGTTGTTTCATCCAAACAGAGAACTGCAGATTTTTTATTAAAATGAATTTATATCAACAAGTTTGGCCTTACTCTTAACACTATCCATTCATGTTGCATTTACTTAAACCTGATAAATGATATAGGCTAAAGCTATGAATATGTACAATTGTTAACAATCTGATGTTTTTTTTTATAAAATGTAAAATTTGTAGTAATAAATTATTCAGTTCTCAAAAGTAAATTGATAGTATTAATTAAATGTGAAATTATTCTAGAGACCCGATATTTGATCATAATAATTACTATGAAAAAAGGGAACTTGTAATTATAATTGTCTTAAGTGCATTTATAATAATATACAAAAAATAATAAAATAAAGGATAAAATTAAACCTAAAAATTAAATTAATTATATTAAAAAAATAATACAGATTTTAATATTAAACAATACTTTAGTAATTAAATAATAAAATAAGATTGGCAACAATTTTATTAAAAGAAAACGTCATTTAAACACTCGTATGATATATGTTGACAGTTTTACTGTCATCTTTAGGCACAAAAACCAACTAAAATATTTTGGGTTAATTTATATAATTTAAACAAATGATTTTTTTTATTAAATATTTTAATAAATAAATATTTGAATAAATATTTAAATATTTTTTAACTGATTTTTAATTTTTTTTTATAAATATTAAACTTTTTATCTCTATTATAATTAAATATTAAAATAGTATTGAAATATTTTATAAATTAAATCATTTAAATTTGACATAATACAAACAATATTAAAATTTTTACAAAATTTTTAAACAATACAGAAACATCAATTTATAATAATTTAAAAAACTCAAACTTATCAGCAATACCTCACATATAACACGTACCCAGTAATTATTAAAACTTTTCAACAAATTTTTAAAATCAGACGTTAATATTTTACTTTTACAGCCTTTATTGTGTTCTTATCTCATTTATCAATTCACATATAATGGGTGTAATGCCACACACATTGGAGAGACTCCCATCATCTCTCTATTCGATTTCTAGAGCATTGTCGATTGAAGGGTTTGACCAATATTACTGAGCACAATAGAGGCTTTCGAAACATATCGTACGACGAGTGTTTAAATAGAGTTTTCTTTTAAATTTTGTAATTCCACTCTTTATATTAGGCAACTTCATTTAAAATTGAAATATTAAATTTTATTGTATAAGCCGAAAAAAAGTCTCCATTCTCAAAGTATCAGACAATTGATTTACATTAATTTTTCCCAATAAGCATTAGTATTTATAGTTCTTGCTTCAATGTTTTTTCTAACTTGAAGAATAGTAGTATTAATAATAAATTATCAATAAACTTTAAAATCATTTTAGATGGTCATTTTTTAGATGGCCGTTTTTTGATATTAGGTAAATTGCCAATACACAAATTGTTATTTTTGACACTATTGACAACAGAATCCTGTACAATGTTTTACTGAGAACTAATTCATAAATGTATTTGTAGAAAACTAGGATGAATTATTTTTTTGGACCATTTTTTATTTTAAATTCTTTGGATTTTCCTTTTCTGATGTTCGCCATTCCTCACTTCTACGCTTGGTTGATGTCTTATAATAGAAATTTAATATTTCTTGTCACTTTATACGGTATTAGACATAAAGTTTAGATTGCATTGTAAGATAAAAAAGTGTTTTAAGACAATTTTTTTCCAAAATCTGTGTTAAAATACAATGGACAGTTTAAGGAATTAAAGTGATCTTTTTAAAAGCTTAATTTACTTAAAGAGATCAGTTCAAAATATTTGCGCTTGACTGTCAGTCATCTTCAACAGTTTCCTTGTCATCTTGAAACTTTAATGTCATAATTAATACAGCAGACACAGAAGGGCCTTGAAATCTTTGTTATGATAACTTAAAAGTAACATGCGTTTATTCAGAAATGAATCCAAAGATGGCTTAAATATAGAATTAAATACATTTTCTATTGAAGAGATTGCATATAATAAAATACATAGTTTAAAATATATAAAATTACAAACATTATTATTTCTGAAAAATTGTAGTTTAGGCCTTAAAAATATTATTTCTTTTTTAATGTTATAGTAAATATTTCGACGAAATGAATAGACGATTTAAATAATTATTCGGATGGTATTTAAAACTGACATTTGCAAAACCATTTTAAAAGAATATATTTATTAAAAATTTTTTTTGACTATGAATCATTAAAAATATTGATGATTTTTTGATATCTCTACTGATTGATAGTCAAAAAGTATTTTTTATAAATATGTCATTGGATAATTTTCATTAGAAATAAAAAGAAATCAGAAGTGAAAATCAAAATTATAATATTTAAAAATAGATTTTAACACATTGACAGCAACAGTATTTTTTCTATGCAAACCACCGAGAGTTCTTGATTTAACCCTGAGTAATTGTTATTTACATACTTCGACAAAACAATAACAAAAATGTACAGAGCACATAGTTTCGTAGTTGTGATTTCATTATTTCAGCAGGAATACTCGTCAGCCTGAGGTGTATTTGTTAAAGGATATTTTAGCAAAATTTTAAATTTAATGAAAAATTAGTATATTTTATTTTTTCGTTTTACAAGGTTCAAGACATCCTTCGCCACCCGGTTTAAAAACCGCTGCCCTACAATATTACCTGATTTTCCTCTAAAAATATATATTTATCCAATTTTTACCTTTTGAGTGTATCTCTTCAATTTTTTTTACTTTTGTAAGACACCACACTACTAACAAATTGCTGGTTTAAGCCATCTAATTATTCTATGTTCAGAAAAATGTCACGAACAATCTAAATATCAAATGAATCTTCCTCAGATAAATTGGTGGTTAACTCCATTGCAAATGTATTCAAGCTTTTGTTTTATTGTCAAGATCCTTTTCTTAAAATTATCAGATATTCTAGAACAATGAATATAAACAAAACACAAATTAATTAATTTAAAAGTTTTATATATGTCGAATTAACCATAAAACTACTTCCTTGGAAGTAATTGTAATATCTATAAAGATTATTGAGTAACAAATAAGCAATATTGTTGTTTATAAGGAGAAATTATGAATGAAGATAGAGAGAGAAACAAGAAATTAAATAAAGATCCCTAAAACTTCGTTTGAAGGTAAATAAAAACGATTAATATAAAACTATTCAGGTCAAATTATAAATTAGAAGTTTAGTAAACAAATTTTTATATTAAGCATTTAATACAATAAAATTAACATATTAGTTTTTATCTTTTCACCATTGCCCTATTTTCATTTATATTATCCATTTATATACATTTTTCTTTTCAGAATACATCAACATTTTGTTTTATATTTTCATTTGATATTTCCTCTCTTTAGTTGATATCTCTAGCTTTCTCACTTTTTTCCTCAATTTTTCACACTTGTGCTTTCACATCGGTATTCCTACTTCTTTCTTTTACCAAGAATTTGCTTCAATTAAAATACTGATAAAAAATATTAAGTAAATAAATGTAAAAGTCATTTGATATATTGACTTGTGAAAATAAAGAAAATTCAATTAATTTTAAATAAATTTAATGAAAGGTTTTAAGAGATTAGGATGCAGTGAACAAAACATCTACTTTTAGGGGCTATTTAAATAAATTAGATAACTTTTGAAGAGGATTAATTTCTTGATAATTTTAATAGATTTCACTTGTTTTTAGCATTTTTTTGGAAAAAAGTTAATTTTTATGACAAAGTAGATTGAATATTAGGGATTTACAGTAATTTAAAGTGATATTTAATTTTTTATCGAAGACCTGTTAATTTTATGTATTATTTAGTAATTAATGAGTCAAAATACATGTGAAACATTGATTTTTTTATAAGATTAAATATTTTGATAAGATTTTGAATATTTCAAAGATCTGTTACGATAAATTTATGTTTTATTTAAAAATTGAAGTTAATTCTATTCAAGTTTGTATTCTTTCGTTGAAAGTATGTAGAACATTTTCATCTTCAGATGTTTGTTGGGTGGTGATTAATCTCAGTAAACGTGTATTTTACATTAACTTATGATAGTTTAGTGGCATTTTTAGGAAATACTGTTAAAAGGAAAGATTTAACTAAAATAATTTTTTGAGGTTTCAGTTGATCTTTTAATTGTTAAAGGAATTGACAAATTAGAATTTTTTACTTGATTTTATAGTGAAATATTTGATATCTTTAGAATGATTCTTAGTCATTGTTATTCAGTAACTAATTTTTATTAATATTTTAGTGGATTTTATTAGGAACCTAGTAATAGTTTTCAAATGTTGATACCCAGTTAGTTAACTTTTAATGTTTGTTTGATTGAAGATGAATTTATTATTATTATTAATATTTATTTTTAAATATTTCAAATTAATTAATTTTACTTTAAAAATCTTACCATATTCTTATTGGCTTTATAACTATATAACTTTAAAATTTGTCAACTTATGTAATCTAACTGTCGATTGTTATTTACTTTTTAAAAATATTGCCTTATGCAATCTGGTCGACTTTAACTATACTTTACTTTAATTAATTTTATTTAACTTTCGGTACTTTGCTTTACTTTAATTTACTCTAGGGATTTTAATTTAATAATTTTACTTTAATTTAGTAATCATACATATTTTTTATCAGGACTATCAAATCCTATTGAACTAAAAGTATCCAGAGACCATATTTACATATAGAAAATATGAGTCCATTTATAAAAATATTTATATGATTTTTACCTAGGATTTTTTAGGCTTTTTGGCGAGAGTTGAAATTTTATGCTTTTGCTGCCGTGGCCAGCTGCTGCTGCCTGGAGCCACTATCTACTTACTAAGATTAATCAAATTATTTAAATTAATTATATCTGATAGGCTACTTACAAAGCTTTAAGTAGGATAATATTTTATGGTTTGTTTTTAATTATACTTATAACGAAATAAAATAAACAAATAAACAAATAATAAACAAATAATAAAATTAACAAAAAAAATAAAATAATAATTGTGTTTCTGTTACAGATAATGAATATATTATTATAAATATTAATTGTTATTTGTTTTATAATAATTTCGTTGAAAATGTTTGACTTCCTCTGAATAGTTTCATGATTGTCATTTGAAGGTCAGTTTTGAGCTCATTGTGAAGTTAGATTTAGAAAGATAATTTTATAATGTTCTTAAAATATTTAGATTTAGTTTTAAATTTGGTTTAATTAAAAAGTTTCGTTAAGCGTTTTTCTTCCGAATACAAATTTTCTTAACCCCTCGCTCCAGAATTTCAACATGAAGTTTATCATAAATATAAGGATATCATTTCAAAATCTAAAACACCATTTGTAAAAATATCAGAAATCGAAAAATATTTTAAATTGAAAATTTAATTAAATATTAATAAATATTTTCTTAACCCCTTTTATATGGTTACAACAATTATAACTAAAGAAATAATAGCAATTGCCAGAAAATCCATTGCTGAAGAAGCAACGATTAGTAGAGTGGGTGCCCAAACTTGTATTAACCCTTTGAATGCCAAGGAGCGCGATCGCGCTCCTGCTCCAGCATGGACAAATTCGATCTCTATTTCATACTTGTCGATTTTTATTTATGGTTTTTTATTCCGAATGTGTATTTATAAGAAATAGAAATATTATTTATGCTATATATTATATCTTTATGTTGAGAATAGTCCAGTTTTCGAAGTGAAAGACGCACAATAATCACATTAGTTAAATGCAACCCTATTCTATTTATTATATTAAAAACGTGTCTCGACAAGCAGTTTCTCTTCGTTGCTAGAAAGATATAAATTGCGGAATCATGTCGAGGCAGGTACAGTTAAACGTGTCTTGTTTGTAGTGTTAAAGATGGGGGACCTGTAAAGAGATCAAACCTAATTTGTTGTAAGTGCAAAAAGGGCTTCATGGATTATGTATTGGACAACATAAATGTACATAAGGGATAGATTGTGTGGTAAACGAATAACGTTTTATTTTTCATTTATTTTGTAGAAGTTATACTATTTTTTTAAATCATTTTTTGTTTTTTAAATACTTTTCGTAAATAAAATGCTTAGAAAGTTACAGAGAAATATATTTTTAAATTTCTATTTTCCACTAGCAAAGTGGCATTTTTAGCTAATCCTCTTAAAATCATGTTGACACTCAAAGGGTTAATAAGATTTCACTTGGTTTATCAAACGATGAAATTATTTGTATAAAAAACGACGACATAAAACGATTAATGTGAATATGCATTTGCAATTCAAGTCTAAAAAAAACACATAATAACTCCGAGTGCTGCATAAATATCTAAATTTTATAAAAAATATTATGAAAATCACCAGATATTTATTCTTCTATAAAGACCAAATGTATTAAGACAGCAAATAGAGAAAAACATCAATTTACAAGGAATATTTACATTCAAAATTGTAGAAGGTTATTTGATAGAAATATACAGATAAATTTCATAAATAATTGCTTGTTACGAGACTTTCAGCGTAATACAAATGATATTCGTGCAATGGATTACTGCTGATTCCATCATCCTTCCGACACAACGAAATTAATAAAACATAACATTATTAATTAACTTTATTTAACAGCTTATTTTCAACATTTCAATTCTATAGAATAATACATTTTCCAATTAAAGACAAAATATTGAGATTTAAGGTCTTCATCTGAGGTAATTCATAAAGTGACAACTTTATTGAAGAATTAAGAAATGGAAAGATTGTGATGGTCAGATTTTTGAATAAATTTATTATTTCTATTAATATTTATATTTAACAAACAACAACTTTCAATTATGATAAACCTAAATGATGTTAACATAATTATTATGTAACAACGACGTATTCATCATGCACTAATAAAGAAATAATGGCGTTATAATCCTTCAGCAATGGTTGACTTTTGTTATCCATTCATTTTTCAACCTTTACATTCACACGTTTCCAAATTAGAGAATTTTCCTTACGTTCAAAGAAAGACTATGTAACATTAAATGATTACAAGGAAATATATGTTTATCCTACAAGAAGACTTTGAGATTTGGATCCAAAGGTGACAATATTCAGATGCTACATACAATATTGCATAGGTTTAGTCTGCTAACGAAACATTTTTTTCATCTAATGATCATTACATGGCCTTTAAATTATAGCCGTTAGTATGTGCAAATTCGTAGTACAAACGTACAGTTAAAAAGAAACATAAATGGTCAATATTTACTTCTTCTTCTTCTTCTTCTTCTTCTTCTTCTTCTTATTATTATTATTATTATTATTATTATTATTATTATTATTATTATTATTATTATTATTATTATTATTATTATTATTATTATTATTATTATTATTATTATTATTATTATTATTATTATTATTATTATTATTATTATTATTATTATTATTATTATATTATTATTATTATTATCATTATTATTTTAACAAAATAATGTTTTTCAGTTATATTCTTAAAAAATTCTTTATGGACATATTTAAAATTCAACTCTAAATTCAAAAGAAAATGTTCGTGTGTTATTTTTAGTTCTACTTTTGATATTAATAGATAAATAAAACTCAACGAAAGCCAAATAAAAATCGGTCAGGTTCAAATTAGTTTTATCTACTCAGCTGAGCGTTTGCCAGTATTTTGATTTAGGTTTTGACTTTTGTTTTAAATTACCAACATGACTTATTAAAAAAATAAAGGCGAATAAAACTCCTTGATTTTCAAATTCTTCAAAGAGCCTCTCAACATTTTTTGCTGTATGGTTAAAGAAGTTCTGTAAAAGTAATTAATTTTTTTTCATTTTACCTTTCACTGTCAAGACATTTTGTTTGGACTTTTCTAAATGCATCATTTATTCTAAACTGAAGATTGATACTTTCAAAGATTGGACAATATTAAACAGTACACATTAAAGTCATTTGACGCGTAAATTCTGCATTTCTTACAATATTCAGGAAATTTTAAAAAGTTTAATTAACCACTGCTACATACTGAAATGCTTGTTTCAGCATATTTCAATATTTATTCAATTTGTCATTACATATACATGTGTTATGTGACAAAAATGACAAAAATATTTGGAGAATTGCAGGCTCATGTAGGGTCTGTGGCGACAACATATTTGTAACATTTGACGATAAATATCATAGTGACTAAAATGTGCTTTAATTAATAAATTTATTTTTTGGTTTCTTTCTGCTTACCACTTGCCAACCCTTTGCGTACCAACGTTTTAAAAGATAAAAGAAACACAAAAGAGCGTCGTTTATTAAATAAAGTTTGAGAAAACATATTTTTTCAGCTTGTTATATATAATCATTATTTTTTAATTAGAGATCAAAAGCTATCGTAATTGAAGAATTTCTTGAAAAAATGTTAGCTGATCCCGGTCCCCAATGTTTACTGTGGTTAACAATTTTCCATAGATTAGCAAACATTGAAAACGGTAAAAGTGTTACTTTAAGTCTATCTCAATTTTAACATGATATTTAGTGCGTCACAATGTTCGATGTGAAGGGTGTCACAGGGAAGTGATTATTGGATTCAGATACAAATGCCAGAGGTGCCATCATTATAATTTATGCCAAGATTGTTTCTGGACAGGAGTGACTACTGGCAATCATAGCAACACTCATGATGTCAAAGAATACACGTCTTCTTCAGTTAGTGGAAATTATAAACATATGTTTACATTTTATATTTATTTAACAATTTAAAAAAAACAGAAGTCTCATTCGCGTCAATTTGGTCATGCGCTTCGTAAATCATGGGATAGGCAAAACAATTCCACAGTAGCATGTACTGGAAAATCATCAAAAGATTACCAACAAAACCAGTCACAATCAAGGAATGTTGACAATAATCAACGAATGATGAAAACCCCTGCAGGTCAGGCTAGTCCATGTCTACCATATAGAAATACAGTATCCCGAATCCAAGCGGCCGATAATGGTCAGTTTAGAGCTTCTCCAAATCAAACAATGATGACCACGGACCAAAAGTTTGTTGATATTTTACATTGCTATGTATTTTTTATTATATCGAAATTCAAGACATTAAATTTGAATCTTGATTTAATAAATGTTTTCGAAATTTTTATTAAAAATTTATGATCGTGTTAAGATGGAGAAAATGAATTACGAAACAATTACTGTCCTTATTTAATTTAAAATAAATAAACTAAAAATGATAAAATTATTGTACATTCTAACTACAGCCTTATCCCGAATATAGAATGCGCGCATTTTATTTGAATAGAACGCGCACGTACTGTATTATGGTCGTTATTAAGAATTTTGAAAATATATTTTAAGTTGAAATTTTGAATTTTAATTATTATAATAAACGTTAATTTATTTAAATTCAAATAATTTGTTGAATATCGATAAATATAAAATGAATATCGATAGAATGATTTCGAGTAGAAAGAATTATACCATCAAGCAAAACTTGACATTTTAAATGAAATTAAAACAGATGAGCCAGAAAAAAGTCGAGCAATTGCTAAGCAACATTGAATTAACGAATCAGTATTGCGCGGTTGGAAGTATAAAATGTACGATCTACTTAAAACGGTAAGTGATCCAAATATTTGTACTCTTAACTGCTGGAGATTAGTTGGTGGTGGTAGGCTACTTGAATATGAAGAAATTGAAAATAAAGTTCTATAATGAAAAGAGAATTCGAGTAAAAGATAAATTTTTTCAGTTGAAAGCTCTTGCTGTTTGAAATGAAATTATAACACACAAAGATTATGAGGAGTTGAAAAAAAATTTCAAGCATCATTGGGATTGGTGGAACGTTTCAAGAAGCTAAACAGTTTAATTTAACGACGTTTTACACATGCCAAGAAGATTCCATATAATGTTTCGTAAAATTTTTATAATATTGTTGCAAAACTTAATGTAAAAGCAGAAAATATAATAAATTTTGATGAAGTACCACGGTACTCTGAGAGCGAAAAGAATCAACAAACGTTTTACTTTTACATATGCAATCAGGGCCGTTCCTGGGTACATGGCCGCCTGCGTGCTGGTATGCACGGCCGCCCTTTGATATAACATCAAAATCAAAGAAAAAAAACAAATTTTAATTCATAATGTTTATTACTATACTTATATATCTAATGTAAATATAACCATTGAATATAAAACGTTAATATATTTTGACACGCCTATAAATCTATAATATTACAATCAAAAATTTACTCTACGCGATTTTTTAGAGGCAAATTCTTCAACCGCACCTTCAATATTTGTGGAATCAGCAATTTCACTTTCAATTGCAATAATTGATATATTACTGAGACGCTCTTGAGTCATTGAAGTTCTCAGATGGTTTTTGATTATTTTTAATTTTGAAAAACTTCACTCTCCAGATGCAACAGATACTGGAACTGTCAGTAATAGTTTTAAACTTGTGGCGACATTTGGGAAAGAAGTCTCTAAGTTGTATTTGTATAAAAACTTTATGAGTTCTTCGGGCTGCTCTCTGTCTTTTATGATAATTTTTAAAGAAACTAACTCTTGATATAATTCTACGCCACTAATATCACAAGATTCGCCATCTTTAAATTTATTATGGAGATCGAAACAACTTTTTTTTATTTCCTCATGTTCCATATCAATAAATTTGTATAGAAATCCAAAACAACGTTCGAAACCTGACAAAGTTTCAAAGCAGGTGGTAAGAGATGAAATAGCCGTATTGAGTATTACATAGAAAAAAATAATTTGAAAATGTTCTTTTGGAGTAAATTGAATATCTTTATCTCTTTCATAGCTAAATTGTTTTCGGTGATGTCGGCTACGTACACTAATTTCGGCAGGAAAATCCGGTTCAGTTTCAAGTGCTACACAAAGTTCATTAGAAATCTGCAAATAATTTTCGAAACTTTCGTCATTTCTAATGCTTTTAAAAAATTTCAAAACTCCCTTATTGATTCAGCGCACGAACTGATATTCCAAGAAACTTTCTGCATCATTTTGCTAATAAAATCTACCTTTTCCAAGATTTCGTACCATATTATTATTGAAGAAATAAATTTATAAGATTTAAGTTTCATTGCCAAACATTCAGCTTCATGTCGAACTGTTGGCATTGAAGATTCCTCAGCTATTTCTATAAGGCTGTCATAAATTTCACCTAATTCATTTCGCAGTGGTATATTTTGTACAGGGCCTTTTTCAATTAAAATATCCAGCACTTTATCGGTAAGTGCCAAAGGCCAGCAAGCTGGATCATTTAGTTCTATACACATATCAAAATATTCTTCATTAATTTCAGTGATATCGTCGATATTTGGAACTGCAATATCTGTTATTTCATCATTACTACCAATATTGTCATTATCATTTGTTTTTTCGGCAGATAATACATTTTCATTCGAAAAAAATTCTCTGCTTGGATTTGCTTGGCTACTGCAAGCATTTTGTATTTCTGTATGGTTTTCCAAATATTTGGTTAGTGAACCAAAGATTTTTTTAGTAACACGTTGTTTTTCTACTCTTTTTCTTTCATAATGTGCTCCAGACAATCTTTTCGTTTTTCTTCCAGTCATTCTTAGGCCTTTTAATAAAATATTTAAAAATATCAATAATAAAATAAAATATCAATAAAAAAATATCAATGACACTTCAATCAATTATTTGTCTATTTCCACGATTATATATGACTATATATTAACATTGTTATTTTGCTTTTCATTTTTTTTGTTTTTCTGGTCGTCAGGCCGCCTTTGAATTTGGCCGCCTGCGTGCGGCGCACGTAATGAACGCCGGTCAGGCACGGCCCTGTATGCAATTACTGGTGCTGGTAAGGTTTTAAAAACCCCATTTGCTTTTTTTCGGACTTGTTAATAAACCAATTGTAGAGATGCAATGTTAAGTTGATGTAAATCGTATAGGTAAATGAAACGAAAGGATATTAATTGATATCATTACTGATGCAAAACAATCAGCTTTCGGTAGAGAACCGGTTCTGATTTTGTTTGACTCGCATGGTACACGTGTAAAGTTTGTTGAATTGGAAAAGGAGAAACAAACATATGCTAAATTTAACAAACGTTTCATACTAATACCACCGAATATAGCCGTATTGCTTCAGCCTGAAGATGTCCCAATAAAAGTTTCCAGCAGCATTATACTACAAGTTATGATAAATAACTTGCAAATGCTTTAGAAGAATTTGCGAACTAAAGCTAAGAATATTAAACCACCTAATTATTCTTTGGTTTTCAAGTGGATTCTTGAATGGATTAACTCTTTGTCCCACGAAACGTTTTAAGTTTGGTAACAAAAAATGAATTCGATTTTAATAAATACAATGAAATAATTTTTAATAATTTAAGAGGTAAAATATACAAAATTCAAATAAATTTCTAAAATGAAATATTAATAAATATAATTTATACAAAAATAATTATTTAGAAATATTCATTTTCTGAAATATTACATTTAAAAATTAAAGAACCGTTTCAAATGAACTAGTAAACTAAATTGGATAAATTATGCATCATTTTTTAAAGAAAAGTGGATTTTCAGATAGTTTTTTTTGAATTAAAATTAACTTGTTATTGATTAAAAAATAAAAAATTATTGTTATATTTAAATTTAATTTTAATATATTAATAAATTTGATATGTTTATTATTACAACTAACTTTTATGCACAATTTAAAAATTTCAAGTTTAAAAAAAAATTGTAAAATCTTTAATTAACAAAAATTATTGATTTTTGACAATTGATAATTTATTTCTTAAAGCACATTAATTAATATTCATCTCGGGCTACGTGATAAGCTGAGCACTGTGAAAACTAATCTGTCTATATTGTTTTTTATAATGAATGGCAATTTATAGTGAAATTTAATGAGGATTTACAATGTTGTTTATGTTATAAGATGTTGTTATCATTATTTCAAATAATATTTGAAAAAATTATTTTAATGTTGTTTTAGATTTTACCTTCAAGTAACTTGATATTATTTTTTCAATTAAATTGAATTAATCAAATTATTTATAAATTAACTATTACACATTTTTTAGTCCTAGAACATAAATAAAACTATTATTTATTATTATTATTATTATTATTATTATTATTATTATTATTATTATTTTTATTATTATTATTATTATTATTATTATTATTTTTATTATTATTATTATTATTATTATTATTATTATTATTATTATTATTATTATTATTATTATTATTATTATTATTATTATTGATATTATTCCTTATCTTGTTAGAACAATCGTCAATGTTGTAAGATATCTACTAAAACGAATATACTGTAATTATATAATTATATTATTTCTGCTATTGCTAAATTATTTAAACGTATTTTAGTTATCTTGTATATACAAAATACAAGCTTTTTATATAATTTAAATTATGAACATTTATTTATTTTTTTCATTTTCAACTCGTTAAAATATTCAAAAAACAAATTAAATAAATTTATGAAATTTTTATAGTGTTAATTATAAACATAAAATATATTCTAATAATAATTTTAGCTCGATGTCAACAAACTTTCCTGAATTATATTCATTTATATTTACTTATATATTACAGTTCAACCAAATTAAAATTAATTTAGTTATTTGAAATATTTAATCTGCAAAATGTTTGGTGTTTAGAATATTTCTGTAATGTTATTGCCAAATAATATTGCATTACTTATTATAAAAAATAAAACATTTCAGTGCAATTCAAATGTTTTGTTAATATAAATACATTAAATTAAATAAATATTAAAAATTATTATTATTTTTTAACTGAAATGATGTGTAACTAATAATCAAATTATTAAGATGTGTTAAAAATAAAATTTCTGCTTTGAATTATTCAATAAAATATTCGTTGCTAGAATGTTCATAAAAATTAGTTATTCCTAACTAAAAAAATAAGATTAAAGTTTTATTCTTTAAAAAATAGTCTAGAAAAATTATTAGAAATACTAAAATTTAATTCAACAAAAAATTTTAATTAAAAATATAAGTAACAATATTTCATTTAAATATTTCATTATGTGATAAATATGAAGAAAATAACCTGTGGAAATGCAATTTACTTAAATAAATAAATAGAAAATATTTCAAACCATTAGAGAATTAAGAAAGAAAATATATAATTGACAAGCTATTTAATTAAAAATGGATATAAAACAGTGAGCATCAATTATTGAGTAGAAATAGAATTATTATGCTATTGAATAAGTCATTTTAATGGCCGGTATAACAATAGGATATTATAGAAAATAATTCTTTAAACTAAAACGAAAAATAACCAAAATAACTACTTTAATTTTATATAAAATCAGTTGATAATATCAGAATTCTCAAAAAAGGTAAAATATTAAAAATTCAAGAAAAAGTTAATTAGTAATAATAATAATGATAATATTTTTAAACAAGTAAATAATAAGATAAGCCTTTGTTGCAACATATATATTAAATAGACTAAAATATTTTTAATTATAAAATAATCCTTTTCAATTTCTTGGAAATTAGCTGTTTCAATTTTCAAATGCTTTGGTCTTAATTTTAAATTCATTTTCTGTTTTCTGATTAATTTATACATTTTTTATATAATTAAAAAATTTAAACCAAAAATTACTCAAATATAAAAATAAAATTCAAAGTAAATGAATGTAATATTTCAGAATGTTTAAAAGTTTATGAAAAATATATAAAAATATTGCCTCCTTTAACAAAGAAAAAGCTGTTCAATAACCCTCTACTTCTAAAAGGTTTAAAAATATTTTGCTTATTTTTTCATTTTTTCCACTTATTTTTATTTAATATAATTCTAATTTTTCCTATGAATTTTTTATATTTTTTAAATCTTTATATCAAAATCAACAACAGATTAGACTGGCAATTTTATTTATTTCTTCTTTAGTGTTAATTGTTGGATGTTTATCTAAGATAATAATTGCTTATTTCAACCCGAAATTATTTGATTTTGTAAGATTTTAATTGAAATATTTTTTCCTTCGTTTCTTGATTTGAATTAATGAAAATATTTGTAAGATTTTCCAGAAGGATTTAAATATTCTTTAACTCCTTGGTGTAACTTCCAAAGTGTACTTCTGTTAGTTATTGTCAATTAAAATTGTATTAAAAACTGTTAGAGAATTGTATTAAATCTTACATAGTTGCCTCACACCCTCTTGATCGAATTTGTGAGAGATTGATATAGTTCGTATGGAATTCCTGTCATTACGCATCTTCATCTCTTGTAACGTTATCAGAACTAATGGCACCACAACGTTCTATGTTGTGTTTGATTTCCACTTATATCAACTATAAATCCAACTTTACAAAAGCAGCCCTTAAAATTCAAAGTTCAGTATTCATTTTTAAATTTCAAAATTAGAACAATAACAAAAAGATTCCAAGCAGCTGAATAAACTCAGTAAAAAATCAAAAACTAAAATCAAAATCAATTACACCAACAACTGTGCACACATAGGCACAAGAAATATTTTATAAAGGCACACACAGATGCACTAAAAATTAATATCAAAGGCGCATATAGACGCGTAAATTAATTCTATTCGTCCGAAACAACTTCTAATATATATTTCTTTATATACATTTCACATGAAGCAGTAGACAACGTTTTTTAGGAAGCATATTTTCTTTGGTGTCTGGCGGATTTCCATTGTATAATGTTTTCTTTTTTATGTTGTTTTCCAATGCTTGTCTTAGTGTCTTAAAATTATATGATATATGAACTAAAATGCCACTTTGTTTGAGTTTAAGCCAATTAGAAAACAGAAAATGAATTAAAAATAAAAACCAATAAGAGCATTTGAAAATTGAAACAGCAAATTTTCAAAACATTTAGAAGTTTTATTCTAGAATTGAACATTTTTTCATCGGTATATACTTTGCAGCGAGGGTTTATCTTATTTTATAGTTGTTTAAAAATTTTAATTTATTCTTCTACCAAGAAATCACCATTTAGTAATAATAATAATAATAATAATAATAATAATAATAATAATAATAATAATAATAATAATAATAATAATAATAATAATAATAATAATAATAATAATAATAATAATAATAATAATAATAATAATAATAATAATAATAATAATAATAATAATAATAATAATAATAATATAATAATAATAATAATAATAATAATAATAATAATAATAATAATAATAATAATAATAATAATAATAATAATAATAATAATAATAATAATAATAATAATAATAAATAATAATAATAATAATAATAATAATAATAACAATAATAATAATAATAACAATAATAATAATAATAATAATAACAATAATAATAATAATAATAATAATAATAATATTAATAATAATTATTATTATTATTATAATAATTAAATAAATATCTTAAATTATTTTGTTTAATATAACTTGAAGCAGATCAAAAGTTTTCGAAATTATGAAATCTTTTTAAACTGTTTAATGCTTTCCAGTTTCACTGGAAACGAAAAATGGAACAAAATGTTGCTCTTCTCTCATCAACAACATTCTCTAGACGCTTCTACAAAGACTTTAAACGATGCTTCCAATGCAGGACTCATGTCATCGAACAGTCAGCCTCTTATAATGACGCAAGCAGTAAATAAAATTGATAGGAATTTCAATACAGCTTCTCCATCGAGGTTGGTCATTTTCACAAAAGCAAAATAGCATCAAATCTGTGTATAAATAGTTGTGGATGATGTGATATAAATTATATGAATGAACGTTTATTAGTTTTCAGGATAATTATTTAGGATACAATAGTATTTTCATTTTGCACG
This sequence comes from Schmidtea mediterranea, assembly GCA_022537955.1. NCBI lineage: Eukaryota > Metazoa > Platyhelminthes > Tricladida > Dugesiidae > Schmidtea > Schmidtea mediterranea. The sequence continues at coordinate 18,316,348 of CM039682.1, forward strand.
GATGTTTACTGTTTCCTTTTGTTTTACTAATATTATTTTACTTTTACAAATTAACTCTTCAGTTTTTTTTGTTTTGTAGCCAACTAATTCATAATTTTATTACTTTTTAGATGTTTTGTTTGAATTTATTCCATAGAAATACTAGAAAATTGGTATGTTAAATCGATTGATAGAATATTTTTTTAGCACAATAACGTTATATTTTGGATTATTGAAGTTTTTTTATTTTGAAATATATTTATATTTAAAAATAAAGACCAAATGTCAACTATATTTATTACAAAATACAATGACATAAATAGCAAAATAGAATAAATTATAAACTGATCTAGAATAATATAAAATAAATTTCTTTATATTATTGTGTCGGTATCAAGTCGACGGTGAATCTCGCACTTCGATAATATAGCTTTTTCAGATGTCAAATGTGCTTTCGGCGAGTTAGAAGCCCCCTGACTTGAGAGTATCCAAAAAAATTAATTTAATTTATCTTTTTGAAAATATAAAACCGTAAATAAATGGAAGAAAAATAAAATAGTTGCATAATAATGAAATTTTTTTATTGTTAAATTTTTATTATATTTATTATTAAAGTAAAAATTAAATATATGTACAATTTTGAAAAAGATTAAAAGTATTAAATTTTAGAGAAAAATGTAAATATAAATAAATAAAATGAAACATTTCATTCTGAATTTAAACGGTTTTTATAATTTACAAAATGTGTTTTAACAATTTACCAAAAATAGCTATTTATTTATTAAACCATAAACTATTTTATTTTTAATACATTTAAGAAGATTGTAAAATTGTTTTGTTTACAAATATGCTTAGAATATACCTATATAAAAAATTAGAAAAAATAAATAAAAGAAAAATCAAAGGAAATCATAAAAAAAACAAATATTTTACTTGCAATAAATAATTTTAATTTATTGGTTATTGATTATAATATCGGTGATGTTTATTAAAACAATCTTTATTAAGTGTTGTATATTTCTTTGATTAATTTATTGGGAAAACTTTCTTTTTGAAGCGAAGGCTCACTACTACTAAAAATAGGATAAAAATATTTTTATATTATATCAATATATTGAGACAGTAGTTTTTCAAACTAAAGGACAGGGCCAAACGTTGATTGAGGGTAAAAGCTGAGCTTTGTTAACAATTTTTATATCAGGTACAAATCTTTAAACAAAAATGACTCATAACAAATAATCAAATGAATGCGTTCATTCCAATGACGAAAATCTTTATCATTGGAGGCAGTTACGAAAAATTTCTTACAAGTTATAAGATTTTATAATTTGACTCAAACTTTAATCCATTTGCAAAATAATTTTCATAGGAGCATTCATGTCAACCAAAGCGGCTAAATTATATAAAGGAGTCAATGAATAAATTAACGATTATGAAGAAAGATGTCGAAAAGTCTTAAAAGATTCTTCAAAGATACTGTAAATAAAGGAATGAATAACCAGTTAGACACTTTAAATAATGGTTATGATAGTGTAATAAAATACGGAAAATACCCAAAATTAATATATTGAATTATAGTAAGAAATTTAATTGTTTATTTAATACGGGAATTAAAATAAGTTTCATCAGTAAAGAAGTAATAAACACACTCGAAGATGTAAAAGTCGAAAATACAAATTTATTGTAAAGTATGCAAATGAGAGCTCCTTAGAAATATTAGGAAAAGTTGATTTCGTAATTGCAATTGAAATTTCTCCAAGTTTAATAGGAGGGATTAATATGATATATCAATTTAATCTAAAATTTGTATTGAATCTACGAAAAGAAAATATTTTAATGTTGGATGATAGAAAACCAAAAAATGTAAAAAATAGTGATCAATTAATCGAGGTGCAACTTTGAATAAAATAATTAAAGACTATAAAAATATACTAATGACACATAAATGAGATGTAGGCAAAGCCAATTATGTAAAACACGAGATATTAACGAAAATTTAACCTATTATTATCAATCCTAGACGCCAACCATTTTATTTAATTAAGAAAATTGAAAAAAAATTATTAAGAATATGAAGTAAAACAGAATAATAAGTCAGCCTGAGTCTCTTTGGAAATCATCTTAATTTTGGGTAAAAAAGAAAGGCAAAGATGAGATCAAGATATGTTTAGATTATAAAGCGCTAAATGCGGTAACAGAAAGACCAATATTTCCCATTTCGAATACTAAAGAAATGTTAACTTATTTATACGGCACAAAACATTTTACCAACCTTGATTTAGGAAATACTTATTACTAAGCTGGGTTACAAGACGAATCTAGATCAAAAACAGTATTTTCCACAAATGATACTCACTATTGTTTTAACCATATGCCTTTTGAAATTTGCTACTGCCCTACAACATTCCAAAAAACCATGTATAAAGTATAAGAGACATTAAGCTGTATATAATCTGTTGTTTATCTTGTTTTCTTCTTCCTTACAAGAAAATAAAAATAGTAAAAGTATTTCGAAGAATAAGTAATTATGGGTTAAAAATAATTCCAGAAAAAATATCAGTTTACTAAAAACGGAATACATACTATAAAATCATCGCAATTGGAAATTTCGAAACGTCAAAATGTGTTAATAAATTACGAAGCTTTCTTGGATTAACAAATTATTATCGGAGGTTTATAATGAATTATAGTATGTATTTAAAACAATTTGAGAAATTATGCAGTGTAAATTAGACAAATATTATGTGGACAAATGAATGCGAAGATGCATTTCAAGAAAGCATTAGTAAAAGCTTCAATTTTGGTATTCCATGATTTTATAAAGGAATTTATTTTGGACATAGATGCCAGTTTCAACAAAATCAGAGCAGTTTTATTGTAGCTGGTCAAAAATGACAAAGAAAGAGTAATTGCATATGGTTCGCACGCAAAGAATAAACACGAAGCAGGCTGTTGTATTACCCAGAAAGAATTACTAACCAAAATTTATTTTACCAAGCATTTCAAACACTATTTATTTAGTAAAAGGTTTAAATTGAGGACAGATCATAACAAGAGACCAATCACATCTCGATTGCAAACATAAATTGATCAATTAAGTGGTCTAAATATTGATATAAAATACCGTAAGGGTGAAAAAACAAAGGTTCTAGCACTCCTGTGTCAAGAAGATGGAAAACTGTGGAAACAGATTCTAAGAAAATATCGAGATATAATAACGTGGAAAGAAACAAAATTTATAGAAAGTAATGGCATTATTCATTCAGGTAAAAATAAAATATGATTTCCTTGAATAGAATTTGTTTTGTACTCTCATAAAATATTGTGTCATGTTGAATTGAATAAAGTCCACTATTAAATTTCTAGGAAATTCGACTTGAAAAACAGAAAAGAATTTACTAAAGAAGTAGTTTATCGTGCGAAAATTGTCAAAAAAAATAAAGGCTATGGCTACACAAACATCAGAGAAACTAATTAAATCTAAAGGAGTTAATTTATTTGAATCGATTTTCCTCTAGTCTAATGAAAGCTGCTGCCAGTGAAAGGAAATATATTTTGGCAATTATAGATCAATTTAGTAAATATATTTATTTATGTACTTCTTCTGAGCCAGATGAAAAGACGGTTGCAGCAATAATTAACGAAAGATGGATTTTGAAATTTGGCGCACTAGGGAGTATTCATTGTGATTGAGGAAAAGCATTTGAGTCAACTTAATTGAAAGCATTTTCAGAGAAACATGGTATTAATCTGATATATTCCGCTAATGGACACATTGGACTTTAATTTTAGAGTTATACTGTTCCAATTTTGGTAGTGATACTATTTTTTGACATTATCCGTTCGTTAAAACAAACTGAAAATACTTAATGTATTTATTTTATTTTTATTAATTCAGGTCAAACTAGAATTTTTTTTATATATTTTCAAATAAAAAATGAAGAGAAACGAATTTGAAGGGTTGTCAATGAATGGTGAACAGTATAAAAGATTTTTCCGATTTATTAATTTAAGATGCGAAAACAATTTAATAGACAAGCAAAATCTGAGAATTTTATAATAATAACATTAATCACAATTAAAAGTTTTAATAATTACCCAATTAAATTCCTCTGTAATTAGTCAAATTAATATTTTTAACTAAAATTTGATTTCGAGGGCAACTTAAATTTTGAAACCTAAATACTTTTTTATAATATATTATATATTTTTATCATTACTTCCAGTAATCATCAAATGACTATTAAAAGGTTTGTAAAATTTGCCTTTGTATATTATTCAATTGTAATAAAGTGTTATTTATGTTGCTTTTTTCTGCACAACATTATTTTTATTATTATGCTTTTCGATTTCTATTGCTTTCCTCACTATTAAAAATATATGCACTTTACGCATTGTAGACCGGACCAGAGTAAAACGGGTTTTGACGTTATGCAGCTTACTATCACGAAAAAACACCTGTAAAATATATCATTTACAAATCGAATTGGCTATGAGCAAACCATTTTTAGTCACACTCACTTGAAATTCTTTGGTTTTTGAGTTGGCAATACACCGAAGCGCAATTAAATGTTTTATAATTTTAATTTAATTTAATGTGGGGAAATTAGACCCGGTTTTATTTTCGACGTGAATTTGCCTGCATGCAACTAGCAAGGTGTATTCTTGTGTCGGGCAGAGTAAATAAGTTTTCAGCTATAGCAGATTAAATTTGCAAATGGTGTTTATGTATTTAATTATATCAAGTTTCATGTAAATAAGTTAATCTAGAAATAAAGTTATTGGAATATATGTAATTCATTTTAATAAAAAAAGCTATGACATGAATTATTTCTACCAAAAGACGCCGATCAACAATGTTTAAATATATCAAAATTAAAAGATTTATTTACAAATGGATAAAATTGCAAAATTTTGTTTTTATTAATTGAGATTTTAAAGTTTATTTTGGATCTATTCAAAATATTGAAATATATTTAACACCCTTATTCATTTTTTAAAATTTGTAAACTTGACTTGTGAGTAAATAATTTTAGAAACGGTTTTTCTACAGCTGAAAAACATTGTCTTGTTCAAGCATTCAAACAACTCATTAAATATCTAATAATCATGTGAGCCTGGAGGAAAATATTTCATCTTAAAAAATTATCAAAACATATTCATAAACCTCTGAATGAAGGTTTCTATTAGTATAAAAGGATTATTAAAAAATTCTTTTAAATAATCTACATCCAAAGGTTTGATGTTGATAATATTCAGGTTTATTCATCAACCCTTAACTAATAAAGAACTGTAAAATATGGTTTTAATATTATTTCCCTAAAAATGACTTCTTAAAATCAGTTGGCATTAAGTATGAAAATCATTTAGCTGTCTCATTAACTTCATTAGCAAATAGGAAGTTCTAAGAAGAAATCGACAATGATTTGAAGCGGTTTAATATTGCACTAGGGAGGCCGTGAAGGATTATTTGACAGTTTTGCACCATGAGACTAGATAAACAACTTAAGTTACAATATATCTTTTTTTCTATGACATACAAAACTAATAATGCTTCCCGTTTTTTTATAATATACTCACTTACCTCGAAATTTTCCAGAATTAATCCCATTTGAATTCCCTTCGAAACTTATAAAAATTGTTGTTTTATAATGTACATTCAACAAATTCAATCTCCTACAATAGGAATTTCTTAATTTTAACAAACTTATTTTTAAATATTAAATATCATCTTAATTTATTTATATATTTTTAGAAATAAAAATATTGTGATCCGATTATTTAAAATGTGAACACTGAACTATTTGGATTTATAAAAATGTAAATTTGCGAAAACTTGTTAAGTAAAGTAAATAAATTAAGTGATTCCGACTCGAGATGAACGTGGCGTAGATTTTTTATAGCCGACATTTTTCTGATTTTTACTCTTTTTATTCTTTTAAGATTTTTAGATATTAAATATTAGTTCCAACTAACATAAAATTGCACCAATAAAAATTAACAAAATTTGATTTTCATGAAAAATCTCTTTGTTTTAAATTATTATATTGATTACATTATTTAAAATTACAAAAAAGTGAAGGCTACAAAAATCTTTAAAAAAACTATAAATATTAAATTTACTATTTTTAAATGAAAGTAAACAGAAAATATTAAGGCATCTATAACGGCTATAATTTACAGGCAATATAATAAGGATAAGATAAAAGATTTTTTCCTTTATGGTATTTTGTAGATAGAATCCGAATATTAACATAACTTGGTCTGAAACTCAAAGCTTGCTGTAAAATAAAATATATTTTCTTAATATCGAAAATATGATGTGCCATTTTTAATAAAAACACTAGAACGCCAAATGAACGAAATATATTTTAAGAAAATTATCCTCATTATTAGTTTACCATCACAATCTTTGTTATGCTATAATACAGAAGCAATAATGGTGTAATAGTTATGATTTATTGATTTTATAAAATAATCTCAATAAATTCTTTGCTGATTGAATGTTAGGTGGATTGTGTTGTGATTTTATCAATAATGACTCAAATAAAATTCTTTCCCATTAAAGGTTTTATAAAATTTAAAATATTTTCAATCAATTGTTCATTTACATATTTTGATATGCTCAATAATATTTCTATACCCTCTAAATCGGCTATGTTCCTAAACCCTTGTGCGGAGATGACGGGAAATTTCTCCATTGTCTGTGATATTGCACCCATTACTTGAAAACCTATACACTAAATCAAACACTTAACCTATTAGAGTTTCAGATTTATTATTAAACATATTTAATAATTTTAAAGGTTTCGAATATATTTTAAATAAATAAAAATTGTCCGATGATTTCGTGATAGAAAACTTAAATCCTTAAAACCTTCTGAATATGGAATAACTCGCGACCATTAAATCGACTATAATTGTAATTTTTTTCGTCTGGCAAAATCAAAAAGCAATCACTAGTTTACCTAGTCAGTCTTTCTACAAAACCATTTTTTGTTCAAAAGCGAAACTAGCCTGCTAGATTTTTAAAACGTAAAAGGTAGTGAGTGACCAGGATCTAAAAATCTCTATTTAAAGTCATAAAAGCTGTTAAAGTAATGTTGGCCTTCAATATATTTCTGTTTCTGAAACCTTATTGTATTTATATAGCATTTTGTCAAGATTAAGACTGACGATTTCCTCGAAATATAATTCGTTCATTTGATGTCCAGTATTTTTTATATATCTCCTTGTTAGTGCAATGAATTTCCTTTCCAAATATCAAGCCTACTGATGTATATGAGTTGTTTTCAACGATTTCCGACACTTAATTCCAATGTTTAGATTTTGTCCAAATGTGATGTAATTACTCGTTAAATAAATGACCGAATAATCGTATTATCACGTGTTATTTATTATTAAAATTATATTACGAAGTAAATAATATTTTTTCTATTTCATATTGATAAAATATGGTTTTTATCTTTATTTACATAATTTATATAATTATTATTGTAATAAAAATTATATATTTTTTAAAGAATGTTTTGTTCTATTTTCCGGTAATTCATTACTAATACCGATAAATAATATATTTCCCATTGAATACAATTATAAGTAAAAATAATTTCCAGAAGTTTTGAAAAAAAATGTGTAAATTAATTTGGTTGTTTGAATTGATTTTGACAGATGAATTGTTATTTTAATAAATGAATTAAAATAATTATGTTTTAATTTTAAACGAGAGAATGGTTAATTATTATAAATGTAAATAAAAAACAATGAGTGTAAATAAAACAGCTGCCTTTTTTCGCCGAAAATACCTATTTGTTGAGCCTTATAATTAACGTATCTGCCTGCAGTAATAAACTATTTATACGAGAATTTATTTCAAATTTTTTTTCCAATGGACACCGTAAAGAAATTGATGATAAAGATAACAACCGATAAAGATGCTGGGAATTTGACAATTTCGTATTATTTGATGAAATATAACGCGTGATTTATATCAAAAGAGAATAACTGTACCAAATCTAGCACATACAATGCAAATATTTATTAATAACTCAAACGGTTATTTTTAATTTCGATAAAAGATAGCAATAAAAATTGTAAACATTATTTATATAATATCCGTTATCAGTGATAATAGAACTAAATTAAAAATTAAAGTATAATTTATTATTATATAAAAAAAATTACTTAACTTAAATAATAACTTGCTTTTTTTATAATAAAAAAATTTGTTTTTTGAAACTCTAATAAAATTTTAGAAAATATCGAGTTTGTCTACATTCCACCTCATATTTTAAATTCCTACGAGCTAAAAAATTTCGAAAAGAAAATCATAATAATAATAATAATAATAATAATAATAATAATAATAATAATAATAATAATAATAATAATAATAATAATAATAATAATAATAATAATAATAATAATAATAATAATAATAATAATAATAATAATAATAATAAAAATAAAAATAATATTAATAATAACAACAATAATAATAATAATAATTCCAATACTAAAATTTAACTTTAAAAATGCAAATATTATAAAAAATAAATTTTATTTTACTTGGTTGAAATTTTAAAACACGAACAAGAGGAAAGAAAATTTGTCTGTTTATTTGGATTTTTTAAAAATAGCTTGAAAAATAACGATTTAAGATAAAACCTCAAAAAAGAAAAGAGATTCTAAATCTTTACTTGTTATTGTCTTTCTTATATTCTACTCACGTCATATTCTATGTCTATTTTTTCTAAATTTTTATTTCATTGACATGAGTTTGAATTTAAAATTTTTTAGTTTACTGTGCATTTTGTTTTTATCAAAAGGTTTAAGCTTTTAAAAATAGAAATTATATATTTTATTCTTTGCTTTAAACGTAAAATTTACATTGTAAATAATGTGTTATTGTCAGCATTGCCATGACAAATATCATTGGAAAATTAATAATTATGTTATTAAATTCTGTATTTTTATTTTATTTCTTACAATTGTTTTAATAAATTGAAAGAATATGTAAACAACTTACGCAGAAAAGCATTGATTTATTATTTATTTTAATACAATAAATATTCAATACCACAATGTCCACAATTTATAGACATTTTAAAGATTCTATGTATTTATGTTATGTTTTAAAAATAATTCTAAATAATTTATTTCAATATAATATTGACAATTTTGGGACTGTTAAATTACTGAGAGAAAATTTAATCAAATAAAATGCTTGGTGAAATTTAATTTTTTAAAATTCTTTCAAGTTTGGTCAAGAATTTCCGCTGATTTCAACTTGTTTGGTCGAATGAAAATTTAATTTCCTCTATGAGAGATTTACGATTACGTTTTTGTACTAAAAATAAGAATATTACCATGGAAAAATAGGATTAAAAGTGATTAAAATGAAACTTCTGAAATCGTCATTTTGTTTCAATAAAATTTTATTGTGAAATATTTTCATTCCGTCCGATGGCATTTAGCTGCAGACATTTCTATGAAATCCAAAATTCACAACCAGGAATTTGGTTATTAATGGTTTTTTTTCTCATTAGCCAGACACAGTGAATTGGATATATTTTTAGTCTCAAATTCTTTCGACTCATTTAATCATTTTTGCAGACTATTTATAAAACGAGGAAGACATATATCCTTAAACTAGAAATGTTTTGGAATCATGAATTAATAATTTGTTTTGAAATAAACAATTTTTTAGATATTTATATTTAATTAATTATAGATATATTTCCCATTGTCTTTCATCTTTTGTTTAGGTTAGATATGACAAAAGCTGTAAAAACAACTTTGACTTTGAATCAGAAAGATAATTTATTCCTTTTTAGTGATATTCATGCCACTTGTAACCTTCTAAAATGGTTCTGCAAAGAATAAATTAGGTAACAGTCGGAAGGATTTTAAGTATGACGAAGAATATATGGGAATTTTCATAAATATCTGAAAAAATAGATAAACATACATTAATTTTAATATTAATCATTTTTTACAATATCAGCATAAATATTCTATTTACTCTGTAAATATTTATATTTATTGACTGTAAATAATACACTTTAATTAATTAATTAATTTTATTAACCTTTTATATATATAATACAATGCCTTTTATAAATCAAAAGAAAAAGAAATCAGAGGCGAAAAACAAAAAAAGCCCTTATAATTTTTTAAATATACATTATTTATTTATTTAATTAAAAATAATATTTGCCTTAATATGTCAATTTTAAAATGCAATTTAATCTCGACATTTTTATTAATTTTAGACGATAAGCAATTAATAAAAAATTGTTGTTGATTAAAAACGACAGATATCTAAGTTGAGTAAAATAACATTTTATAGTTGTGTTTGTATATTTGATAAAATACTCATTTCAACAACTTATTTTATTTATTTCTACTTTTTTTTATTTATTTTCACTCTATAGATCATTATTTTTTTTATTTCAGGAAAAAAGTTTTCAATATTACGTTAAAGAAAAACAAAAAAATATTGGAGAAATAATCGTGAAAAAAATAAATACGAAATAATAGCATAATTCCAATAGATTTATTGAAATAAATTACGTAATAAATTATTGTCCGCTTTTAATTTTAATAACTGAAAAATTAATAAATTAATAAAACAAAATTATTAAAAATAAAAATACTTAAATAAAACATTTTTTTTTATAATATAAATATTTTCTCAATGTAAATATTACTTATGAAATATTTGTAAATTTTTATGATTGTTAATTTATAAAATCAATGAAATATTATTTAAATTTTTTAATAATAAATTAGTTCATGGTCGTAATTTTGAACATTTATAATTACGGAAATGGTTCAAAATACTGAATATTTCAGCAATGTCTTTTTCGGATTTCATACATTTAAAATTATTTTAGAAATGGTAATCTGACATATTGTTATGCTCTTTTTTTAAAATGTAATTATTGAAAATATTTTGGTTGATTTGTAAATTTAAAAAGATTAACAAATATAATATTTATGCAAACTTTATTTAAAAATTATCAAATATAATAATTAAATTACTAATTATTACTTTTATCAATTATAAACAAATTTAATATTGTAGAAATCAAACGACTATTTTTATTCCAATTTTAGAAATGTATACTGACAGCATTGTAAATAAATAATAGTAGTTTATTCTGTAAAATTCTATTTTGGAAGTTCTATAATCAAGGAAGCATACAAAATAGAAGTATTAATATTAATGTAAAGACACTCAAAATAAATGAAGCTAGTTGTTGCAATTAAAAGGTTTAAATTAAATTTATTAAAATTAATTTTTTTAGCATTTTTAATAAATATCATTTTATTATAAACTTTACATTATTTATAATTAAATTTAATTTGCAGTAAATTTTAAATTTAAGAAAATTAATTTTTATATCTAACGAGAAATGTCTGAAAATTGGTTCCACATCATTTTTTCTAGGTAAAACAAAATGTGTGAAAAATAAAGATTTTATTGCTAAAACTTTAAAAGGAAAACATTTTAAATCTATTACTAATAATTATAATTTCTAAATTTTTTAATGAATTTTTTAATTATTAAAATGCTTTGCCTTTTTCTCATTCGTCTATCTTATCAATTTCCTTTATTTATATTTCAGACTGTAGATCAGACTTTTTATTTAATTACTCATATTTTTCGTAGATTATAGAACTTTTATATTAAAAACATATAATATTTTTATAATTTTTAAAGAATCTTACACATGCATTATGATATATTACAATATTAAGTCTTTAATATTGATATTTTTGATTATTTTTTTCAATATTATATTAAATATTTTAAATTATGGAATATTATGTCATCAATTTCTAAATAAAAATTTTCCAAAATAAAAAATATTTAATTTAGTTACAAAATATTTCAAAGAAAAACATTTAGCCAATTTTCAATAACGGTTTTTCTTATTTTTCAATTTTGAATAATTTACTTTATTTAGAATGAAATATATATTTAATAATTTTTATTTGGAAGATTTTGAAATAAGTTATTCTTTCTTTGAATTTTAGTGTTAACTTTTCCGGTGTTAGTCAAATTCCTTCAATGAATCACGCATGTAGTAACGTTACAAATACCGGAAATTGGGATTCATCCCTGAAGCATACTAATCAGCCTTCAAAAGACTGGCGTCAGTTCTATCATGATGACGAACACAGGCTGATCGCTCGTTATGCAAGCACTTTGGTCTCTAGTCGTTCTACTCATTCCGGCCTTGATATGCCTCACACTTCTATCAGTCAAGATAATACAGTAAAATATATCATTTTAAGTTGAATTTAATAATAATTTCATTGTTAATTCAATAAATACTTAATCAAAGCTATTCAGTGTGGTCATTACAATGTATAAAATAAATGATAACAATTATTTTCACTGTATAAACCCCTTTGTTATCAGTAAGTTTAGTCATTAAAAACAAATCAAAAATTGTATAAACTAGGTAAATTTTAATATAACTGTCGTTTAAATACATTGTAAATACATCAACTTTCATAAATGTCAGACATTATGGACAGGTGATAAGTTAAAAGTTATGTTTTTCATTAAATTGAAGATTCGTATTTATTATGAATTTTATGTCATTATGAAATATTTCTAAAAGATAAGAATTATTAAATTTTTATTTAAAAACAGAGATTTATATTTACAGAGATATATATAAAAATATTTAGATTTTTTTAAAAATTTCTAAATACCTAAAATTATTTAACTTTGAAATATAGTTATCACTTGTAAATTACGTTTTTCAATAATTTCTTACACATTTACATAATTTCTGGTAGTATTTTATCATTTTCTTAATTTTTAAAAATGTTTTAAATTAGAATTTTATTAAACAAATTATAATATGCATTGTTCTCTTGGTTTCTCTCAAAATCTTAGAAAAGTGAAATATAATAAAATGCCTGAAATGTACTTCAATTTTATATTTTTATAATTAAAAATGTCAATAATAAATGATTACTATCCTATTTTGTGTAATTTTATAACAGGTTTGTTGTATGCGGTGTATGTGTGTTTATATTTTATTTTCTCACCAAAATTATTATTCTGCTTTTCTATTGTAAATTTACTTTATTTACACAGATTATTTTTTCCCTTAATTTATGAAAGTTGTTGTCTTCATTATAATAAAGTTCGCGATCAAGACATTGAATGTATTATATGTGCAACTTAAATTTTTGTTTCTAGTAACTGATTGTTTGGTCGATTGCATTACATATTTTAATTTTGTTTTAGTTGAAGCTCCTATTTGTAAGTGATAAATAAAAAATAGTCTTTAATTATAATCAGTCAATTTTTATTAGAATCTAACAAAAAGGAAAAAAAATTGTCGTAATGCGTCTCAGACCTACAGTGAGATAAAAGTACCAAACCATTAGACAAATACATTCGGAGCAATCTACACTATCTACATACAGTTACAGAAACCTTATGAGTGCAACGTACAAATTATCTGCTCATAGCTGTTTCAGTTGAAATATATTCTACATGATAATAAAATAAAACCTATTTTTTTGCAGTATTTATGCACTGTCATGTATATTCAAAAACATTATATTCCAAGTCACTAATATCAGAATATTTTGAATTAATCAGATTAATTTTAATTTTTAACACTTAAAAATTGTTTAATTATTTTAACAAAATAAGCTAATTTAGTAGAGATTATATATTATTTTTTGGTATTCTGCTATTGGTTAATTTTACTACAAATTATATAATTTAGTGAATCAATTATATTTGTTATACTACAAAAAATAGTGATCTTTATAAAGTTTTGCTTTTTTAGATTTTGACTTTAAGTAGAAATGAACAGTTGTATGAAAATTTAGGTTTTTCAAATTATTTCTTTCATTTAAACTGACAATTTCTTAAATTTCATTACCTAAATGGACCTTTTCCGTTTCAACATCTTTTGCTATTTATTTTTCTGCTTTTTGTATTCTTAGATCTTATCTTATGTGAATAATAGTGGAATCATAACTTCCGTTTTAGACATATTTTAATCATCATACAGAAACTAGCCGAAAACAATTTTGGCAACACATTGTTATTTTTAAAAGCAAGTGGCAACTTTTCTCTAACCTAATTCAACATAGCATAACCTTACCTAGCCAAAAATATATTAAATATACTTCTTAGAATTATGTCTCATCTTATTTTCAAACTGAAACTAGTGATTCATCATTACTTGGTAAAACTGGGAAATTAAAATCTTCTTACAAAATTTTGTCTAATTCATCAGCGTAATTGTTTTAGTATCGGTTCATTCTGGAATTCAGTATTATCTTTGGTCATAACTCAGACAAAAAAATTATTAATATGGATTTAATTACATTTTCAATGAATCCCATTAATTGGAATTGATTTGGAAAGTTTTCTTAATTAATTAATCATGTTCGGGTGTTATTTAATTATATTCTATTTATGTGTCCATTTAAAAATATATTATTTCAAACTTATTTTATTTTACCGATTAAAGGATGCTCCGAAAATTGAGGTCCATTTAAGATCAGATTTATTCAATCAAAATATGCCTACGTCCGCCAAATCGCAGAAAGAACTTATCGCAAAATTGGAAGCTAAAAATAAGTAATTCCTGTTATTATTTGCTTACAAATATAATCAGTAGTTTATAAATTTATTTATAAATTTCTCGTTTTACATTTAAATCATTTTACGCTAGGAAATGTTTAAGGGTTTTTTGATTAAATAAAATTTACACAAAATGAAAAGTCAGAAAATGAATTAAAAAATAGATCCAACAAGCATTTGAACATTCTATCTGAATTCTGATAGACTGAAACGAATTATTTCATAATCGAAAATTTTGACTTATTAGATATTTTGCGGCAAAGCCTTAACTTGTCACTTAATTTCTTAGCATTTTATTTCAAAAAGAAACGAACTCAAAATCTAATTTTGTACAATTGGGCATTATGTATAATTTATTAAATTTACAGCTGTATAATGTGTTTATTTTTGTTTTTATTTTTATTCGGATTAATGCAACCAGAATTAATTCTAAATGAATATAAAGAAATTATTTGCAATTGAGAAATTTAGATGATAAATGTTTTTATTTATAAATAATAAGTTGAGAATATTTATAAATAATAAATTAACGACTTGCGCTGGCAATTAGAATGAGCGCGTGTTATTTTAAGTTATATAAATAAGTCAGCGCTATTTATATAAGCTATTGATAGACCTGTCAACGTAGCAAAGACCACATGACGTGCTATATAGGACATTCCAGAACAAGTGATTAAAACAATATTTAAATTCTAATTATTGTTAAAATTAATTTTTCTTTTCGGGGACCTATATATAATTCTGTACAAATTTTTTAAAAAAGGAAAAATAAAACAAATGTCAAAGCAGGTGAAGGCACTAAGTCAGTTAGAAGTAGTAATTTTATATGAACTGTAAATTTTTCATACTACTATGAAAGTTATCAGACAAAATGTATTTGAACGTTTCTAAAGAAAACAAAAAAATACTTGACAAATACCTTCCAAGTCAATAAAAAACTTGATTAAACATATTTTATCATAATTAAATATTATTTTTGTTTGTCTCAATTGTAAAAATAATTTTCAAAGTTCGTATTAATTTAGTCCACTGTGTTTCACATGGACGTTGTCCAGTGTTGAGTTGCTGTGTTATTTTTGTGTTTCTGCGAATTCAATTTTAGTATGATGAACATTGTGTAGTTTATTGTTAAATGAATATTTCCACTCCTCAAGGAGTTATTGTTCGTTGGCAAGTCTTCGGTTACAAGCAAATTCTGATTCCATAGATTAAGAGATAAAGAGGAATTAAGCTCTTACCTTCCTCTTGGAATATATGTTAATAAAGACTTAGAATATTGAGAAATTTGTTTGTCAATTTATTATTATAAAAGTCGGAATTTTAATTTCGCCACATAAATTTGCTTAAATTGAAAAGAAAACATCATGTAGCAGTTACTTGATGGAAAAACGTCAAAATTGCTGATTTTTTTTAAAATCGGTTACCACGAACCGCTTTCGATTTAACATATAATTAGCTAATATGAACTTCCTATGAACCCACAGATTTGTCTGAAAAAAACCCATTTTAATTGACGAATCACTGCAAACATTTACGTAAACGACATTACATCTAATCATTTAATCGTATATTTTAGAGATCTCAAATTTTTTTATATGAAATTAACATTTAAAACATCCATGATGATTTTGTTTTGTTTTGAATAGAGAAATTTTACGTGAAATCCAAAGACTGCGGCTTGAGCAACAACAAAATGCATCTGCTGTAAATGCTGCAACGGATAAAACCAACAGTGCAATCAACAATGATTCCGTCACCGGAATTGTAAATAATCCCAATTTACTGGTGGAGTTAAGGAATCTCAGACACAGGAAAGATGAGTTGGAAAACCGTATGACAAGTTTACAGGTGAAATTTGGTTTTGAAATGAAATATTTTCGGCAAACTGTATAAATAAAATTCATAAACCGCAATACAAATCAAATTATTCAGAATTGTATTTTATCAGCAGAATGGGCTCATCCATGAAAATAATAAATAAATCATTTTTGTTTACACTAAAATGTATTAAAAATATCTAAATTTTCCATTTTTGATTTTTTTCATGTTTATTAAATAAAATTTCTATTTTTTGAAATTGAGCGTGTTTTTTGTAAATTAATATTCTGAAACATTTTTTAAAGTTTTCTTATAATTCTTAGTACAAGGACTCCATTTCCACTAGGTTACACCGTACCCCTTCTTTCATATATACAAGTACTTTTTTATAGGAGTGAGATAGCTGTAAAAATATTAAGTTTTTAATGGCTACCGACGACTGTAAGTAATTAAATAGAATCAAATTGGTTAATTATCCTTTATTTCATCTTAAGTTATAAATATGGAAAGCAAATTAGATTTTTAACAAGAAATTGTTTCAATTCATTTAAATATTTTAGGAAAGTCGATTGGAACTGATGCAACAATTGGAATCATTAATGAGAGTTCTTAATACCAGTTCAAGTAGTCAAACAAATTCTGCTCTTTATAGTACTAAATCAAGATCTATGAATCAGGCTGCAAATACAATATCAACATTCAGTAGGCAGTCGGGGCTGACAGGTGTGACCCCATTGAGTAGTTTACTTCCATCAAATTCTGGCCAGCCATTAAAGCTTCATGGTTATGGCTCACCGATGACTACTCACAGATCCCTCAGTTATACTGCAGATAGTAATAGATCAGTAACAATGGGTCCGCATTCAATTTTACCCCAACCCCGATTTAACACACTCACTCGTCATTCCAGAACATTTTCAGCAGATGAAGGATTAGGCGGATTCGCTTCTCAACCGAGAAGAACTTTCACTTCTGGGAATCGTACTCTAGAATCGTTGGGTGTTGATACAACAGATTATTATTTAAAACAATCATCAGATAAAGTAATAGAAAAATTTAATCTATAAATATTAACCTCACATTTTATTAAATTAATATTATTATTATTATTATTGTTATTATTATTATTATTGTTATTATTATTATTATTATTATTATTATTATTATTATTATTATTATTATTATTATTATTATTATTATTATTTTTATTATTATTATTAGGCTAAACAAAATAATTCACTTTCCAAAGAAATGGATTTGAGACAAAATTTATTAATGGCAGCCGACAATGTCACAAATGCCATGACTGGTCTTGTAAAGGAACTCCAACCTTCTGCCAATAACAAACAGACTTTCAGCCAAAATTCATCGCCAACGTCTACGTCACAGCCCAACAATCAAAATAGAATGAATCATAATTATCATTTCAATGAATATGAATCCGAATACGAAAGAGCTCTAGATGACTGTGGAATGGCAAAAAAATCTTCCACTGCTCCACAAAATCTTAATTCTGCAACTGTTTTGTAAGAATTTTTACAAATTACCGTTTTAATGATAGTTAATAATAATAATAATAATAATTATTATTATTATTATTATTATTATTATTATTATTATAATTATTATTATTATTATAATTATTATTATTATTATTATTATTATTATTATTATTATTATTATTATTATTAATATTATTATTATTATTATAATTATTATTATTATTTTTTATTATTATTATTATTATTATTATTATTATTATTATTATTATTATTATTATTATTATTATTATTATAAAATCGATAAATTGAAAAATCTAATATTGAAATGAATGAAATTTTAAAATAACTAAAACAAGAAATGATTTTAGTAGACAATAATGAAAACACAAGCAAACATGATATTTATGAATAAGAGCAGATCAAGAAAAGAAGAAGAGAAAATTTTCTTAATAAAAAAATTTTTACTCTGAAAAACTAAATAACTAGTTAATTGTAAAAATTTGTGTCGAAACTTCCTTACTTTATTGATAATAAAAATTTCTGATTTAATGAAATATTTTGATGGTCAAGGTAAAGCAATAGTTATTATTTGATGTTATGTGACCCCAAAAATATAATATATACTTATGTAAAATTATCCGAAAATTTCATTCTGATAACGCACTGGTTAATTTGCAAACATATTTATTCCATAGAACTAATAAAAGATTCAAAATGAAACATTCCTAGAAAGACCTTTGTTTGAATACAATACTGCTTCAAAATCATTGAGTAGCCATGTATAACTTATTTGCCATGTTTACTGATGTTCTTGTTCTGAATAAATTTCCACCGTAAGTGTAAGAAGTATTAATATCCCAGAATATGCATAGCTTACTATATGTTGAGGGCACCTTGTTAAATTAAAAAATCAAAGATAAAGATCGAGGGGAAAAGATTAAGATACTTTATATGATTCGAATTCTTTTATTACATATGAATAAATAATATTTCATTTACATATTTTAATTTTAGTGCAAATAGTAGAATATCTAGTAGAATTTTATCTGAACAGCGATTTTTAAACGAATTGCGTGCCAGACGGCAAAATAATACACTCGGGCGAGGCAGTAATGATCAAAATGACTACAATAATCACAATTTACAAAATGACAGCCCTCCAGGTCCTGCTCCGAAATTGCAGGAATCGTCTGTAAATAAAGGCGTAAGAATTGCTCCTCCACCTCTGCCACCTCATAGAACTAGACCTCAAGGTGAACTTCGAACAAATAGCAATGGAACACTTTGTAATTATGGAGAATCAGATTCAGAAGCATATTTATATTCGGATCCTGAATGCAGTTTATTGAGACTTAATGAAGATGAAATGGGTCCAGCTATGTCTTTAGGTAGAGGCAGAGAAAAAAGTATACCCATGGAAAACGAAAAGTTGTATGATATACATAGCCTAGTAAATATTATTATTTATTTTTATTTTTTTTATTTTAAAAATTTTTTAATTTTTAAAATTTTTTAATTTGAATAAAAATAATAATTTTTAGCATCAAAAAATAAATTCATTAAACAATGGTGACTTAGACCAAGATTTAGACAACCGCCATAAATGGGATAATTCTAACTGACAAATTGGGCTGTGTAGGCTCGGAATCCCTGGACTCGAATACAAAATCATGTTTCAATTCATGTTAATTCATCAATTTATCATGATATTTTAACTATTTCATGCGAAAACTCTCGATTGATGTTTATTTTATAAAAATCATTTCCAGACATTTTAGTGAAAAGATAAAAATTGTAAATGTTTAATCGTAGTTGTTTTAGTCTTAAATTTTTATATAAATTCACAGATTTTTAAATTAGCTCGATTTTATTGAATTGTGTTTTTTTGTTGAAAGATAATTAACGTTTTTGAAATTTACTGTAAATCTTTTTTAAAAGAGCACATCTGAATTTTATTGTGGTTTTGTAGATAATATATAGATTATTGCAAAAATAATATATTAAAACCTTTGAGAAAATATTTATTTTATTTTCTTTACGTGGATTATTTATATTTTTTCAATGTATCATTTTATTGTTTAATTTAGTATTGATTTATTCAATTAATAAATCAGTTATTGATTTTAATATTGATTATTTCCAAAAATCAATTTTAGAATTTCTAAAAACAATTTCAATCGAGAATTCAAAATTTATTGAATTGGAAAATATACTTTTCTTTCTTTTGAATAAATTAAAAGTAATTAAATTAATTTTTGTCAATGATGTTGACGATATATTTACTTTAGAAAAATGTTTTTATTTTTTTAACAATCCCTAAAATGCTTAAATTAAATCTTGAGTTTGGAGAATATTTAAAAAAAAATTAATATGGAATAAGAAATTAGTTAAAATGTTTTTTGAAAATTGAATAATTTTAAAATAATAAAATAATAGAAAATGTTATAATCATATTTCATTGGCGCAAAATTCAGAAACTGCTATTTATATCAAAGCTTGAATGACATTAGCTTTTACTCCTTTGCTGAAATAATTGTGATATACGAGAAACTTATCCAAATAGAAAATGTCCCAGACTTTTAGATACACTTTGATTCGGAAGACGAAACAGAACTGGAGTCATTTTTCTTGTAAAGATCAAAAAAATTGTAATCAAACAAAATCCACGAATTTAAGAAAGCCAAGAATTTTCAATTCAGTTGGACGAAACAACTGATAATATCAAATTAACTCAGATGTTAGTATATTTCATGTACAGTTAAAGAAAACATCGAGTTAGAATTGTTATTTTGTCGTACTTTGAAAGACCATACTAGAGGAAAAGACATATTGTAAAGTTAATGACTTTTTAAAAATTGTAGGTTTAAAATGGAAAAAGTGCTGTGTAGTATGTACAGATGGTGCAAAAACGATACCGGCCAAAATTATTGGGTCAAATCATTTTTTTAACCTGCTCATTATGATCATAAAACTTTTACTCACTGCCTTATTCACCCAGAGGCCATTGAAACAAAAAAATTACAACCATAATTGATGTGTTTTAAAATGCTGTTAAGATTATAAATTTTATACTTAGTAATGTCCTTAACAGCCTCTTATTTTCAAATCTCTGTAAGAATATGGATTCTCACTGTAAAAATTTATTATTACATTCAAAAGTAAGATGGATATCAAGAGGTCAAAATATTTTTAAAAGAAAATAACCTATGGATATCCAAGCTGTGTTATCTGTTAGATATTTTTGAGAAATAAAACGACATCAAATTATCTCTTCGTGGAAAAAATTGCGATATATTTGTTGGGATTTAAATATTCGTCGATGAATTGGTCTCTCAATCCGACTCCCGTGTTCAATAATCAATAAGACAAAATCCCAACAAAGAAATCTTTATTGATAAATATTCACCACGATACACAATAATTTATTTATCGTATACACCTTAAGGGTATCACGATGCAAATTCAACTGCAATCTGATTAACTTTATCGATCTACGACTATTCGCTCGTTTCCTCCGACTCGTTATTTTCGGGCTCCGACCAACTGGCAACTTATTTTGTTGTCAGTTGCTTTTATAGTTTTTGGATTCTCAGAAATCTGGATTACTATTGAAAACAATTTTCCATTTCGGACAATTTATTGCCCGTTTCACTAATGCCGGGAACCACATTAAGCTGACGTTCAGCTCGGCGGCCCTTGATTAATGTTTCGTCTGAAAATAATTTAATTAATTAATTAATTTGTTTTTAGGCTCCCTACCCTTCAATATACTTTTTTCAGTCTAATAATATTTTATTCGTCTTCACAATCAAATTTGCACCGGTTACCACTTTTCCCGACGAAAAATATTGATTTTTACTTTTTTCAAAATTTTAATTAATTTTAATTGATTTTAATAATTTTAAAATTTTACTATTTTTATTCATGTTTTGTTATAACCCCAACATATCTCGCCCCTTTAATTAGAATTCGTCCTCGAATTCAGATATTTCATTTTATCTAGGATCATTAGTGGGCAAAAAAACACCTTTGAACCGGAAATATTTGAATACCTAAGTTGAAGTTACTACCATTAAATGCCGTGTCAATCTAATATCGAATCATTTTGTTTTGTAAACTAGAAATCAATTGTGTTGATCAATAAAAATTATTTAGAATTATACAAATAACTCGTTGCAGTTAGATCAATAATTTCACATTACTCCGATAATCTAATAATACTATTGTTATTATTTATGATACTTTATTGTTAACATTTCATTTTTATAATTTATAGTTTTCTCAACTATTATTAAATTAGGAAAATACAATTAATAATAATAGTAATAATAATAATAATAATAATAATAATAATAATAATAATAATAATAATAATAATAATAATAATAATAATAATAATAATAATAACGATATTAATAATAATGGTTGAGTGGAAATGATAATTTAAACAATCTACATTTGGTAAACAAAATTGAAACTGACTTTTATTTATAAGGATTAAGATTAAATTATCCATTCGTCTAGGAAAAACCGCAGAGAAACAAACAGCCGTCTCATTAATCTAGCCAACATTTATTTTGAAGTGGCTGAAACAGAAGCAGAAATAATGAATAATCAGCCGGGTATCTGAATGATGGATTTAAAAAACAAAAATTTATTTGTGCGCTAGAAATAAAATATATCCCAAATTTTGGCAATAAATTATTTTAATTCTCCCTTTAATGGGAGTTTGATTCTCTTTAATGGGCAATTTGTCTTCTGCCCGAAAAACAAAAATTTGCCTCTATGAGAAGGTGTGTCGATAACCCAGTATGTGTGTGCATGCTTTTTCTTCCAACTGTTTCCTCCAATTTCTGAACCAATGAGATCGCCGTTCTGAATACGATCTCATTGGTTCTTTTATTTTTTATTTCCTTTTAAAGAACAATTTTGATCATTTTTCCCATTTTTAAAAATTTTTGGCGGCAAATCGGTTAGCATGCGCACAAATGTTTACAATAAATCTGCAATTTTATGACGGAATTATTCGGTTCTTCATTCGATGGATTTGATTGGCTGATCTTGGAAATTGTTTTTGCGAATTTTCAATAATAGATTTTCTGTTTTGTTTGCAGTTGACGGTGATTAAAAAAAATGGAATTATTTCAATGGAATGCAATGCTGATTTATTGATTTAATTCGATATGCAAAAATTAAATTCCAGAAAATATTTTTAATTAAATTGTGAACCAATAAATGGCATTAATAAAAAATTTTTTTATAAAAATAATCCATATTTACTATAATTATTTTTAATAAATCGGCTAAATGTGAATTATTAGTTTTCGTTTGTGGAGCTTGCTTAGCATGTATTTAGATATCTATTTATTAAAGAAAAGTGTTATTATAAAAATAATAGCTTTTTAAAAATTTGATATGCTCGATCCAAAAAAATAGAGGAAAATAAGCGCAATAGCATTTGATGTGAGCAGCAATGCAAAAATATTTGCATCCGAGTGAAAAAGAATTCTAACTAGTATTGCCAACACTGAATCACCGAGAAAACCCGACTATAGATGCAGAGACACATTCGAAAAAGCAAAGAACTACTCATTATTATCTCAAGACCGTCCTCTTATGCAGATAAATTTTATTTTTTTATTTTTTTTCTTTCAAATTTATTTTATATAATAATAGTTTTCAAGTTTTACCCATGGTAACGTATCGTAATTTATAAATTCAACTAAAGAACTGCCAATACATAAGTCGAAACGTCTGTGTCTTTTAGCTGATATAATACAGCAATTCGATATTCCAGTAAAGTTGTTAATCAATAAGAGTCCAGCAGAGATTGGCAAATGTTTCGGAAAATAAATGTCATCTTTTGGTAATATTAGTAGGTAGTTAGGAGCACACTGCGCCCACACACCATTGCATAATATATAGGGGAGGGGGGTATACATACTTGATAATTACTATGTGTATTGATTACATAATGATGTAATTATTTTTTTTGTGTATTTTTTAGAAATTTTTCGAAATTTTTTAAGTGGATTTTTTGTGTGTGTATTTTTAAATCATCACAAATAAAAACACAGTAATTTCTAATGTTTATTTCTAATTTTTATTTAGTAAAATTCTTCTTCATCATCGTCAGAGAACTGAACATCGTCTATGTTTATTAGTTCTTCCTCAAAGTTAGTTTGTTGAATCTCATCAGTTGTAATTTCTCCAATAATTTCTTCATCAGCAACAATTTCTTCACAAGTAATAAATTCTCCAGATATATTTATATGCCCGTATGCTAAACTTTTACTTTTACCACCCAAACCCCTTTATCGTCCCTATTTGTAAGTTCTACTTTACTATTTTTAAAACTATAAAGTTGATGATTTTTTGATCCTATTCTAAATTGTGGTACAGAAAAGACTGAGTTTTTCTCATAACACTCTTTATAAGATTTATGAGTTAGCTCGGTATCCTTTAATGATATACCCTTAGCTTTTAGACAAGATGATTTACCTAACAAACTGTAGCATTTAGGTCGAAGGAAAACCCATTCGTCATAACCTTCTCCCTTACTTTCGTCATTAAATTTTCCAATGACTAAATCAAGTTTTTTAGAATAAAGTGAATGAGTAGAAGGGTAATTAGATGTATCCAAATGATTATCCTTAACCATTTCAGACAGAAGAACATCTAGTTTACAATTTTTAATCTCCAAGAAGAACGAGTCTATATCTCCATCAACTACATTAATCTCACAATTAAATTGTTGTCGATATTTTTCCAAGTCCTTATACTCAAGCTCATACATTCTAAGTTTCGACAAGTCAAGCACTTATTGTCCTATATAACTTGGTCGATCTAAACATATCGAATCAGGATTTAACAACGCAGCTATAAGATCATTATCAATTTTTATTGAATTTTTAAAAGTAGGTTTCGACGTATAAGTCACAAGTTTTTTATCTGTTGTGCAAAGACGCAAATTCATTCTCTTTTTTAGATTTTCAACAGTTTTTCCATATAGACTATTATTTAACAACTTATAATAATTTTTATCTAATGTATTTGTACTTTTTGCTCGAAGTTCTGTGTTTATGTCAATATACTTTTTAAAAATAATAGACTGTTTGAATCTTACTGCACGCTTAACATGTGTCACTTTACAGCAAGAGTCAAGTATAGTTTTAATAATCGCCAATGAATTACATAGTTATATTTTGGATAATAAATCAGCAACAATTTTTCAACTTTTGAACCCTCAGGTTTCATTTTCTCAGCTGCAGTAGGAAAGTCATCTAACTTATTATGAAGTTCAGAAGGAATCTCAAGATCAACTTCAAGAGTATACCCATATGACAAAGATTCAAGATTCATAGTCAAACAATCTGATATTATTGAATCAAATCCATCAAATATCCAATTAAATTCACCACAAGGTAAAGGTTGACTTAAAGCCCAACCATATAAATTATTAATATCAATATAAAGTAAATCAGTGTTTTCGTTAGTTTTAACATGGTGTTTATTAACAAAAGTAAGACCACCTCTAATACCTCCCTCATAATAGCTAAACATTTCATTTTCAGTAATTAATTCTATAGGATTATCCAACGACATTAAAGCAGAAGACCAAGACATTCCGGGAATCCCAAAATAATTTAAAGGTTCTAATCTATTGTGTGCTATCGATTTCGCTCGAAATTGTTGAAAAAAGTCAGCCAAAAGAAAACAATCGAGTTTCAGATAAACTTTCATGTAATCAAGTAAAGTTCTACAGTTAGTTTCATCCCAAATAATCATAGCTTTTTCATATTCAGCCTCAGTGACACCTTTCCAAATCGGGGGTAATTCATAAGTATCGTGAAGAACATCTAAACTCGTTGCAAAATTGTACGGAAAGATCCCCTTTTCATCAAATATGGTTCCTGTAAAAACAGATCGAGTCAAAGGTAAAGTCGTAAAGGTTTTAACCGCTTTTGCTAAAGAATCGTTTACAAATTGATAAGAATCAATAAATCTCACGCTAATTTTTCCCAAGTGAGCAATTAAGGAAATAAATTTCTGAGTTGTTATTGGAATACATCCTAAAGCCCAATTTTTAAATTTACTCAATCCATATTTTAATATATGATGCATATCATATCCCTTTAAGTTATGGAAAACAATTGGTAATAATTTGTTTATTTTTCTATTAATATTACAGCCATTGCAAGCAGCACCCAAGTATTCCCCAGTAAAGTGATCATGATCTCTCACTGGATCCACAATATCTTTCAAACAAAGATAACATTTTATACAAGTATCAAATTGAATCTGTTGTAAGTTTGTTAATTCCTTAATTGTTTGATTTCCCATTTTATAATAATATGGTAATACTGTATATTTTGCTATTTTTTCACTTATTTTAAAAATTGTTCCACACAATCTTCACCTATAAATTCTTTATATATTGTACTCTCATCAAAATTATTTATTAATAAAAGTCCTGCCGAAATGGGTAAATGTATTTGATGGTGAACGTCGTCCTTTGGCAAAACAGATTTGAAATCTGCATATATAAAATATGGTGGGGTTACAGTTTTGGACCAATCAGTGAATTTAATAAACTTATTTTCCGGGAAAGTATATAAAGTTGTCCCTAACTGATTTCTCATACATGATATCTCATGCTTGTCCAATGCTTTCTTATGTCTAAATCCGTTCAGACATCTATGGCACCATAATGATTGAATTCTTTCTATTGTTTTATTTCGAAAATTCAATAACCTATTGAGTGATGTTATTCCTACATAATGATATTGTTCTCCTTTATTTAATAGTAATAAATTAATAATTGTTCCTTCTGTAAGTTTTGACCTATGAATTATGTTTAAAAACGGATGTTTTAAAACAAAGTCGTTGTGTTCAGGTTTTGATGTTTCATCATAACTAAATATATTAATTATTAGTCTTTCGTTATTTGATTCGAATTTTCTGATACCGTTTAATTTCATGGGCATATCATTTGGGTCATAATTTAATTCATTTAGATACTTAGTGTAACTATAACTATCTTTTCTATGTCCACTAACAATCTCATCTTTTTTAAGTATCGACAATATGCTATAAATAAAACATAAATTATCACTATTTTTTACATTTATAAAGCACTTGTTGATAGCCAATTGTTTTGGTGTTTTTATATAAATTCTACCACTCAAACTACTGATATTACTTATTTTTGTAACTATAAAGTAAATTTCAGTTATTTTTCTAATAACCCAACTACTCCTTAACTCTGTTATTGAAGCAATCTTTTCGTTGATCTTTTGTATGCCTTCATCAAAGAATGATTGGGTAAGTGGTCTTGCATTGTTACTTATATTATTTAATTTTATCTCTACATCTTTCTCGAATTCAATTTCTATTCCAAATTGAATTTTAACATATCTGAGTTCAACTATTGTCTCTCTTAACTTGTTAATTAATTCTACAGGAAAAACAATTTCCTTAATGTTTAAGTTGGTAGTATCTATACTAATTATTTGATGCGTACTTCGTAAATCGCTTTGAATTATAGGTAAATTTCCTCCTATTTGTATATTATTATTTTTATTTTTAACCTCTTCCATCTATCCATCCCATGAATCCAACGATTCAATATCTTCCATCTCTTCCATCCATGAATCCATTGATCCGTTATCTTCAACCCCTTTATCTGCTTCGTATGCTTCTTCCACTTCATCTGCTTCTTCCGCTTCATCCTCTACATTCGCTTCATCCGCTTCGATTGCTTCATTCATCAATCCAATATCTTCATTTAGGTAATCCAAAATACTGTTTATAGGACCGGTTGTAGGTTCGCTTATATGATTACTTAATGGGGTAATTTGGGTACTGCTTAATTTATTTTTTTTAATTGATGCTGGGATTTTAACAGCTGATGATCTTTTAAACATTTTAATTTTTTTAATATGAAATTGGCGTAAATTATTTTTATGTTGATTATAAAAGTCTAAATAGGGAATGGGTTGGGAAGTTATGCATACGAGACATATATAGTAAATTGAATTATTGTATTTTTGGCCATAATACTCATCCGTTTTTTTGTGATATTTTTTTTGTTATGAACTTTCAGTTGGCAATAGTTGGTGTATAATTTACCTAGTAATAAAAATTATTTAATTTTTTATTAAACTATTTATTAAAATAAATGTGCAAGAAGTATGCGACCAATAAAAATCAATTATTTACTATAAATAAAAATATTTTTGATGAGAAAGCAAGAATGCCGAAAGTATATGAACTACTCCTAGAAGAAAACAGTACAGCTGTTATTGGGATGACATTTAAGCCTCCTTCAATACAGTATGAACTATTTAAATTTCCCTATTACATATACATTCAAAGTAATATTTATTTTAATTTAATTTGATTAATTATTTTTTTTAGGAATTGGTTAATTTAAAAGCTTATGATTACAATATTATGATTGAAAATATTGAAGATGAAGATCGAAAAAAATATTACAGATATTCTCCATTTGTTAAACAGCGATATGGTTTTTAATGAAAAATTTACATTTATTAATTGTGAAAGCCAATTGAAGGAACAAGTACAGGATAATAAAAAATATAAAATTCGGATAATTATTAAAGGAGTCAAGATTAACAAATCTATTATCAAACCTATTTAGAAAATCCAAAATGTTGTTGAATAAATTTTTATCTTTTGTAAAGTTGAGTTTTGTTGATTTTTATAATTTGTAACTAATAGTAAACTAAACATGTTATTTAAAAAAACCTAATAAAATTTTGATTAGTTGTTGAATAATTATTATAAAAAATTTGATGTCTTGCATATTAATATTATGTGTTTGGTCTTCACATAAATAAAAAAAATCAAGGGGTCTGTCCTTATTTTGATAAAAAAAATATGGTTAAATAAAAATCATGGGGTCTGACCTTATTATGATAAAAATAAACATTGTTTTTAAAAAAAATCAAGGGGTCTGCCCTTATTTTGATAAAAAATAAATGATATATATATATATATATATATGATACTTTAAAAAAAACAATTAATACATACATTTTCTTTGTAAAATTCTATCGTCCTCTTCTGAATCTGAGATTTGAAAATTTCTATCTAAAAATTATTAAATCAATTAATTTATCAATTAAAAATTTTTACTTGATTCGATATTTGTTAATATTGGTTGATAACCTAATAATAAATTAAAATGAATTTAATATAAATATTAATCTTACTTAAATTTTGATAACTCGCATCATTTTGGATGTTTTGTGGGTAACCTAATAATAAATTAAAATAAATTTAATATAAATTCTAATCTTACTTAAATTTTGATAACTTGGATCATTTTGGATGTTTTGTGGGTAACCTAATAATAAATTAAAATAAATTTAATATAAATACTAATCTTACTTAAATTTTGATAACCCGCAACATTTTGGATGTTTTGTGGGTAATTTGTGTAACCTAACAATAAATTAAAATAAATTTAATATAAATACTTATCTTACTTAAATTTTGATAACTCGCATCATTTTGAATAGTTTGTGGGTAACCTAATAATAAATAAAAATAAATTTAATATAAATTCTAATCTTACTCAAATTTTGATAACTTGGATCATTTTGGATGTTTTGTGGGTAACCAAATAATAAATTAAAATAAATTTAATATAAATACTAATCTTACTTAAATTTTGATAACTCGCATCATTTTGAATAGTTTGTGGGTAACCAAATAATAAATTAAAATAAATTTAATAAATACACTAATTTTACTTAAATTTTGATATCCACCTATGAATTGTGGATAATTTGTATAACCTAAACATAAAATTTAATAAAATTATAAAAATATAAAAATTTACTTAAATAGTGTTTTTGGGGGTAATATTCACTATAACTTTGTGTTGTAGTTCCATTGGTTCGATAATTTAATAAATCATCTAAATTTGATTTAATTTAATTTAATAAAATTTTTTAATTACTTGTTAAATTTTCGTAATTATTGCTGTTCATTTCCTAAATTACATAATAATTTTAATTAAAAATTTAAAAGAAAAATTAAACTTACAAATTAAACGGGTTTATAAATTATGATAAATTATAAAAATGTTTTTCGATATATTCAAATGTGTGTGTATTTATTTTGTCTATCAATCAAAATCAACACATCCGCACTTGTATTAATCAACACACATTACTAATCTACATGTACACAAATTCATATTAGGAAATAAACACAATGATACAAGATTTATTTAGAGAACATTGATTTTAACCAAGCTAAACAATGTTGGCCACAAGTTTTTGTCAACGGATTCTGATATCGAATTCGATTGTATTCAATTGGCTTCAACATTGATTCTAGTTTTGATATCAATAAAGGAGGATAATAGAATCCCATTGGATCAAATACATATATTTTATCTGGTTTCACGTAAATAGCGAGCCAATGTTCTCCACCGATATTAGCTTATTGAGTATTTACAATCAAAGCTTTGTTGATATTGATATATGGAATTTTGTCCAATGGAAAAACACCAATAAAATTTTTCCCAATTAGTTTTTTAGCAATAGTTTGTATCTGAATAGAACTAAAATTAATTAAATTAACTAATTAATTAAATTACTTGCTTCATTTTTAACCATGAATAATAATACTTTGGTTCATAGTGTGTTCAACAATGTTTGTCAAACAAGTACTGTACGGCTTGATGTAATTTGAATTTCTTTTTCAAATACTCCGTATACAAGTACTGATACAGATTTGGTTAATGGATTTTCAAATTTTATATCCAATCGTAAATTTTCACTTTAGTAGTCGAATGTGTCACATCCAGCACATGTCACATCCAGCACAGTACCCCCCCCCCCCCGCTGAGAAAAAATTATTCTAAGTCCAAAAGTACAACAAATTTTTAAGACAAAGACCATGAATCATTCAAGGTCATTGGATGACTCATCATATTTTTTCAAGGTCATTCAAAATTTCTCAAGGTCATATTATTTTTAAACATTTTTTAAATTTAATTTACTACTTATTTTATTTTATTTTTTTTATAAGTAGAATATATTTTCTAAATTTATTTTCCTATTATTATTTTATAAATATAATTATTATTTGTTTTAATCAAGTCAATAATATTTTTTATTTTTAAATTATATTATTATTAAATTAAATTGTTTGTTTTAATCAAGTCAATTATTTTATTATTATTCTTATTACTTATTATTATTATTAATATTATTATTATTATTATTATTATTATTATTATTAATATTATTAATATTATTAATATTATTAATATTATTAATATTATTATTTTTATTTTTATTATTATTTTTATTATTATTTTTATTATTATTATTTTTATTATTATTATTATTATTATTAATATTATTATTTTTATTATTATTATTATTAATATTATTATTACATGTTTTAATTTTATTACAAGTTTTATTTATTATTAATATTATTCTTTTATTATTATTATTATTATTATTATTATTATTATTATTATTATTATTTTTATTATTATTACATGTTTTAATTTTTATTACAAGTTTTATTTATTAAGATTATAATTTTTATTATTATTTTTTTTTATTAATATTATTCTTTTTATTATTATTATTATTATTATTATTATTAATATTATTATTACATGTTTTAATTTTTATTACAAGTTTTATTTATTATTCTTTTTATTATTATTATTTTTATTTATTATTATTATAAATATTATTATCATTATTTTTATTACTTTTTATTAATAATACATATATATATATATATATATATATATATATATATATATATAACAAATACATAAAAACAACTATATAAAAAACATCTATATAAAAACAACTATATATAAAAAACAACAACTTCATAAAAAATAAATCAATTATTAATAATACAATTAAACAAATATAAAGTTTTATTTCACGTTTCTTCACGCTTGGCATTTGATGATGAAAATATTATAAATAAATAAAAATAAATAAAAAAACAAATAAATTATAACAAATGAAAATACCAAAGATAAATTTTCACAATTTTTATTTTTTGAACATTTACATGTTAATAAATATCAATAACATTGTCAAATATCTCATCAAATTGCTGATTGCGAACTGCTGGATCGGTTTCAGGCATTATTATATTACCGCCAACATCAAGGACATCAACCCCTCTATAATGACCATATGCAAAACTCGAGTTTTTCCCTACCCAAGCTCTCTTATCGTCATGATTATTTAATGCTATTTTAGAATTTTTAAAAGTGAACAGCTGGTGATTTCGGGTTCCTATCCTAGTTTGAGGTACCGATATAATAGTATTGTTATTATAACAATTCAAATATGATTGGTGTTTAATGTCGGTACCCGGTAATTTTACACCCTTAGCTCGCATTGTTGATTTATTTCCTAGCAAGCTATAACATTTAGGGCGCAAGAAAACCCACTCGCTATATCCTAACCCTTTACTCTCATCCTTGAACTTGCCAATAACCGAGTCAAGTCGTCTAGAATATACAGGATGAGAAGGATCATAATTTGATGTATCTAACAGATCATCCGAAATCATCGCTTTTAATAAAATTTCTAATTTTAAATTTTTCATCTCCAAAAAGAAGCTATCTGTATCACCCGCTACTAGATTGATATCACAATTATAAATACCACGATATTTTTGTAACTCAACATACTGTAACTGGTACATCCGTAGTTTGGATAAATCTAGAACTGATTGACCGATATAACTAGGTCTATCCAAACATATTGAGTCCTAGGTCTATCCAAACATATTGAGTCCTAAAGATCATCAGTAATCTCTATTGTTTTTCTAAATGCCGGTTTTGACGAATATGTAATTAACTTTTCAGCTGAATTACATAATCGCAAATTCATCCTCTTTTTAAGGTTCTCAACAGATTTACCATACAGACTGTTGTTATACAATTTAAATAAATCTCTATATAATTCACTAACTGCATTTGCACGCAAGTTAGTGTTTTTATCGATATAATGTTTAAAAATAGGAGCTTGCTTGTATTTAATAGCTCTATGTATATGTGTAACCTTAGCCCCGAGAGAAAGATAAAGCCTGAGAAGCCTCCAATGAAGAACATAGTTCTTCTTAGGATAATGCGTTAGCATTAACTTCTCAACTTTTGAATTTGGTGGGCACATCTTTTTCGGTCCAATCGGAAAGTCATTTAAAAAATCATGTAAATTATCTGGAATCTCGATATCAACTTCCATAGTATATCCATATGGAAGGATTTCAATATCCACAACATTCGCACATTCATTCAAAACCTCATCCAAACCATCATACACCCAAGTAAAATCAGCGTAAGGAAGACTTTGGCTGAGAGCCCAACCATACAGATTATTTATATCTATGTACAATAATTCTGTATCCTCCGAAGCAGCAATGTAATGTTTGTTAACAAATATTAACCCACCCCGTATTCCACCTTCGTAAAAATTGAACATTTTCATGTCCTGTAAAAGTTCAATGGGTTCCGTTAATGTCATAAGCGCTGAAGCCCATGACATACCCGGAATGCCATAAAAGTTTAGAGGTTCAAGACCATTGTAAACAATAGCCTTGGCACGGAATTGTTGAAAATAGCCCGCAAGGAGGAATACATCAAGTTTAAGGTAAATTAACATATAATCACGCAAAGTCCTACAGTTTTGCTGCGTTCAGATTAGTTGTGCCCTATCGTACTCATCTTCACTTACGCCCTCCCAAATTGGAGGCAACTCATAAGTAGTCTCAAGAACTTCCTCAGAAACAGCAAAATTATACGGAAAAATATCTTTACAGTCGACTATAGAACCTTGAAAGACAGACGAAGTCAATGGAAGAGAAGTTAGCGTTTTCACAGCCTTAGCTAACGAACAATTAACAAATTGCATACTGTCGATAAAGCGAACAGTCAATTTGTTAATGTGAACAATTAACGAAATAAATTTTTCTGTAGAGATCGGTATGATATCTAAATTCCATGAAGGAAAGCGATCGAGACCATATTTTAAAATATGGTGAAGGTCATACCCTCTTAAATTATGAAAGACTATAGGTAGTAATCGATAAATCCTACGAGCTATATTACATTTTCGGCAAGCTGCCCCTAGATAATTACCAGTAAAATGACAATGATCTCTAACCGGATGTACAATCGGTTTTTTACATAAATAACAGGTTCGACAAGATTTAAACTGTCGAACCTCACTGAAAGACATAGGCCCTATCAATTTATCACCTTCCGAATCATAGTACGGAATAACAATTTCAGTTGCAATTTCCTCAATTTTCTTAAGAAAATCAGGAATGCAATCAAGACCATAAAAGTAATAATATGATTTTATGTTAGTGTAATTATTAA
This sequence comes from Schmidtea mediterranea, assembly GCA_022537955.1. NCBI lineage: Eukaryota > Metazoa > Platyhelminthes > Tricladida > Dugesiidae > Schmidtea > Schmidtea mediterranea. The sequence continues at coordinate 18,350,693 of CM039682.1, forward strand.
TTAATAAAAGGCCTGCTGCAATAGACATATAAATTTGATGATGTCTTTTATCAGGAGGTAAAAACCGATTCAAAATCGGCATAAATCACAAAAGGTGGGGTGATATGTTTAGAATAATTTAGGAATTCTAAATTTTTATTTTCGGGGAGCGTGTATAGGGTTGTGCCAGTCTGATTTTTGGCGCATAATGCAACATGTGTATTGAATGCATTATCTAATCTAAACCCATTAAGGCAATGTGGACACCAACGACATCTAATTTGAATGTTACAGTCAGGGTTTTGATGGCAATTCATTAACCAGTTGATATTGGTCACAGCGGTATAATGATATCTATCATTATTTTCAAGTAATAATAAATAAATAGGGTTTCCGTCAGTGACTTTGCTTCTATGGATCAAACTTAAATGAGGATGGTGGAAGACATAATTATCTGGAACCTCATCAATTATAACAGTTGGTGTTTACGAAAACACATTTATTGCTAATTTTAAAGTCGAATTTTTCTTTTCGAACTTTGGGATGTTTATTAATTTCATGGGACAATCCGTGATCTCATCGTACTCTAATTCGTCTAAAAACTCTGTATATTTAGAGACTCTTTGGGGGTTTTCACCAATTATATCTTTCTTTAATAAATAAAGAATAGAGTAAAGGAAGCACTTGTCGTCATTGTTTTTTATATTTACTATAGCTCCTTTATTTTTCAATGCAGAAGGGGTTTTAATATATTTATGTCCCGACAGACGATTAATAGGAGCATATTTTGTTAAAATAAAGTGAATTTCCATAATATTAATAACACGCCATCCACTGCCTAAATGGGTGAATTGTTCTATTTTTTCATTAAGCTTATTAACCCCTTCGCTTAAAAAGTTATCTGAAAATGTCTCCGCATTATTCGAAAAATAATTGTCACGGATCTCGCCATCTTTTTCAAATTTAATTAATATCGTGAATTGAATTTTAACGCTCCCCATTTTATTTATCTCAAAAATTAATTTATTACTGATTCGCTCAGTTAAAGTTACTGTAATTAGTTGCGCGTTAGATATATCAAAACGTAAAGTTTTGATCGCGCCATTTAAATTTACTGAAATGTCCGGCTCATTCTCTAATACAGAACCTCCGAATTGTATAATATTATTTATAATAGGTATATTACTTATAATATTTTCATTATTTATAGTAGATATAGTATTTTCATTAATTATAATAGGTATATCATTTATAATATTTTCATTATTTATAATAGGTATATTATTTATAATATTTTCATTATTTATATTATTTATAATATTAGAGTCATCATCATCACTGATTTCGATGACTTTTTTTTAAATTATTTTATTTGGGATATTAATTTTAATAGGTGCAGCAGGTCTTTTATTCTTTTTATTTGATGTTTTTTTTATTTTGTAGTATATTCAAAATATCGACGTTATTTTTATTAATTTTCTTAAACATATTTATTTTACTCGACTTGAAAGAATTTAAATGAACCGTATGTTCCCTATAAAATTCTTTATATTTAATGTTCTGGGATGTTTTGCATATGGCGCAGGTAAAAAAGTTGATGCCATTAAATCTATGGCGGTAATATTTTTTCATTTCTTCATGGCAACTTTCATTATGTTGCAATGATGAGATGCAATATCTCGGATATAAAGTGCCTAATAAAAATAATAAATTAAAAATCTATATAAAGTAACTAATAATTCTAACTATGATATAAAATATCTAATAATTCTAACAAATAAACCTATATAAAGTATCTAATAATATTTGCATGCTCACTGCAAACTATTTAATAAAATATCTAATAATTCTAATAAATAAAACCTTAAATACAATAATATTTGCATGCTCACTGCAAACTATTAAATATGATATAAAATATCTATTAAAATAATTCCTATATAATTCATATATAATTCAATTACGTAAGATTACGCACTTATAATAAAAAATGCCTATATAATTCAAAAAACTATTTGTTCAACTATATTTGTTTATAATTTATTATGTTAATATATGTTTCAGTAATAATACTTTTTTTTTAAATATATTATAAATTAATGATATTTGAAGTATTATTATAAATTTATTATAGATTATTATAAATTATTATAAATTATTATAAATTATTGATATTTGATGTATTATTTTAATAATACTTCAAATATCATTAACATAATTTCAATAAATAAAAATAAATAAAAATAAAAAACTAACATTTATCTCCTGATTCCGATGAATCATCATCCTCTATAGAAGAGAGGTCGTCCATATCTTCCCCAGTAACGGGGGCATCTCCAGAAACGGTGGCATTATGATGAGCATTTTCTTCCCCAGAAATGGGGCATCTCCAGAAACGAGGGCATTATGATGAGCATCTGCATCCAAATCAACTAAAATGTTTTGTTTTTTTTTAATATATAATAAAATTAAATTAAAATTTACCATCTTCGATAATATCGTCTTCGCTATCGCTGATAACAATCGTATCTTCGATTAAAATAACTTCTAAAATAATTTATAAATAAAACATATATAAAATTAAAATTTACCATCATCTTCGATAATAATAACATCATTTTCACGATCTAACTGATCTTGTATTTCTGTTAATGTATACCAATCTAGAAAAATATAATAATAAAATTAAAAATAAATAAAAAATCCTTACCAGTTTCATTCTCGAGAATACTTCTTAAAATATTATTGTTCATTTTTTGAAAATTTTTGAAAATAGCGCTTCAGAAATTTTGAAATAATTGTGACAAATTCTACATTTGTCAATGTTTATAAAGACAATAATATTTTCAGGATTTAGCCAATCACATTTTAACAATACACACATAAAGGTGAGAGATTTTTACGCATGCAATCTATACCGTGTAGGCATGCTTTCTTTGTAAAACACATGCAGTCTACACTGTGACTGCATGCGTTCTTTGTAAATCACATACATACTTTTGTTTGTATGTGTTTTCTTTATTCTGTTTTGAGTGTGTATGCATGCGTTCTTTGTAAATCACATACATTGAGTTTGTATGTGTTTTCTTTATTCAGTCTTCAGTGTGTATGCATGCACTTATCATGTGATGATCACGCACTTATCATGCACTGTCTTTGTGATCACGCACTTAACATGTGATGATCATGCATTAGCTTATCTTTAATTAAACACATAATAATAATATTTATAATAAAAATAATATTAATAAAAAAATAAAAATAATAATAATAAAAATAATGATATTAGTAAAACATAGCAATAAAACATAACAATATCAATAAAAAATTTATTGAACATCAAATCGTTTGGATAATAACCAAGCTAAACAATGTTGACCACATGTTAAGGTCCATGGTTTTTGATACATAGTTTTATTATACACAATAGGTTTACCCATTGTTTGAAGTTTCGAAACCATTAAAGCCGGATAATAGAAACCCATAGGATCAAATACAAATATCTTGCTAGGTTTCATATATATTGCTAACCAATGTTCTCCACCGAGATGAGATGATTGAGTATTGACGATTATGGCTTGATTATTACGTAAATATGGAATTTTATCAAGAGGAAATACCCCTAAAAATTCATGTCCTAGTATTTGTTTTCCAATTCGATAGACCTGAACAGAACTACATCAATAATAATAATAATACATTTAAAAACTTACTCCATGACAAATTATCATAAATTATCTATACATTTATACCACTCAAACCAACATTTTCAAACCAATAATGTTCGTTCAAACCAATAATGTTTGAACTCTGTTCAAACCAATATTGTTCTGTTTGCAGTTATTTGAACCTCATTTTCAAATACGCCATATATTACAACATGTACCGGTTCAGTTATAGCTTTAGCAAACTTTATATCTAATCGTAAATTTCCATTTTGAGGTAATTGACTCAGATTTAAATCAAAATCGGGTGCCAAAACAAATGTGAAGAATGGATATTTGCTTTTAAAATCTTCAAGAGTTATACCACAATTAAGGTTTTTATCCAAATAACCCATATTTCTCACTATACTCTGCATATATGTAGCACAATAATTATCATTATCGAAATCTTGAGTATATGTTTCTCTGTAATCACTATTTTTCGATAAAGTTAACGATGTTACACCAAAGTTTTTGAAAATTGAGCTCGATGTTAAGTATGATCCATTATATTGAGATTCACTTTGAAATGTTACCAATATAAAGTTGAGCATTCTTCTATCTCCAAATATTTGTTCCTTATAGAAAGAAGCTGAACCTTTAGCAATTGCAAATTGAACAATTTCCTTTGTTTTCAATGGATATATTGCATGCTTAGAATTAAGCCCCAGTTGATGACCGGCTAATACAGAAGGCTCAACACGAACTCTTCTTACCAATAATTTTGCATCAACTAATTGAAGAATTGGTGCTGTGGTAGCACTTGTTAGTGATAATGCCGAATCAGATCTTTTCAATCTAATGTGTACATTAACACCTGGGAGTAAATATTTCGGTTGATCCATAAAATCGAGTTGTAATGATGAGCACATGGTAAATAATTTCGAGCCTTTAATCCACTTTTTCCTATCGTCATCACTACCATAACCCAGATGAGTTAAACATGTATTTTTAGTATCGCTATTGTAATTTATAATAGTTTCTATTAGAGCTTTGTGAATATATGTACTGTTACCACCCTCAATCTTGATATTATTAAATCCGAGAACTGCATCTTTAAAAAGCGTATGAAACAAGAAATTGTTTGGTATTACATCACTAGGTTCACCCAACGGTTTTCTATCTTTATCTACAACTTTGATCTGAACAGTTAACAATGTATCGTTCAAATCTAGATATTCAGTTTGGGAACCATTAATATAAAATTCAATATCAGTTCTACTATCCATAATAGAATTCATCGGGAATACATCTTCAAAGGCCCCCATTTCAATTACTGCTTGGGGAGATGGTCTATCAAATAAACACAATTCAGATTTACCACAAATCATTTTTGAAATATAGTTCCATGTCCTTTCATTCGTTTGTTTATATGTTTATGATGTCTTTTACGTTTTTGAGCTGGTGTTGGTGCTTCGGGTTTTTCAAACATACCCGGTAGAACTTTCCCTAACTCGGATAATGCATTTGATTTCAGCGATGGTAATATTTTCTGCTCATTTATTATCACATCTTTAGCAGTTTTCATGCCAAAACTACCAAGGCGTTTAAGAATAGGAAGTGCAAATCTACCAATTGTTCTCAACCATCCTGATCCATACTGTTTACCAATAAAATATGGTAATTCGCCACCACTTTGGCTACCAATATACATACTAATAATATCGATATTGGCCATCTAATTTACGAAAATGTAATGTCAAATGAGTTTTTGTATCTTTACTAAATTCAATAAATTTACCGCTATCATCTCGAATATTTATTTCTATATTGTTTATACATGATGTTGATACCGGTATGTACATGGGATTATCGATATTTGTATTGACAACTTCATCATGATCATGTTTATCAACCCAAACAGATTTCAATAGAGGAACCAAAGAATCGCCAACAATTATAGAATCAATGATGTTAGTATATATGAACATTTGTCTATGAAGTTTTATTATTTTTGGTTTGCGTACACCAAAAGCACTTGCCCTATACGTTTGCTTATCTAATCCCAATGTATTAGCCAAATTTTTATCAAATGTAACTTCACAAATGTTATTATTCAGACTGAATTTGCATATTCCATCTTTAACAAATTCAATAGTTTTAAATATATGTAAACAATTGAATGAAATATATTTATGTAATTCTTCAAGTGTTTCAATATATAAATCATTAGTAAATGTAAATGTCTCTTCAACCTCATTAATATATGATACTGATATTTTGATGTTTTCGATTGTTACACTTTTCTCATCAAATGTTTTGAAACGTATTAGGTATTCAGTACCAGGAACAACAATGCTAAGCTTATCACTACCCATTCGCTTGGCATCCTTAATACTTTCAAACTTTATTGTAAATGGGCTAAAATCACAACTAACATTCAATCCATCTTTGAAAAACATACCACAATTTTCATCTAAAATTTGATTCGGAATATGACAATATCGTTCAAAATTATTGATTGAGAAAATACCACTACAGGTTTTGGGTACACGTTTCTTGTAACTTATTTTACAATGACTATAAAATGGGAATGTATTGTACACAAATGTAAAGTATTGCAAAGCAAATTCCCAATTTCCATGTAAATAAATGGGATTTTGAAGATCAACCATAAATTTACTTGCTTGATTTTCCGGATGGATTAGTGGGCAACTATTGCTCGGTAAAATTGTATAGAAACTCATTTTACTAGGTCTTTTGATGATATCCATCAGGGTTTTTGATATACATGCCATTTGACATAGTATTGTTTATCCTTACCCACCATTTTAGTTTTCATTATTTTCTGAATTCTGAACACTGTAGGTTTGGAAATAACTTGTAATTCCTGTTCATAGAATTTCCCTTGTATTACATTGTTATCACTATCCTTAATAACATACATTACAGGACTCTGTTTAGTATTAATTTTAATAATTTGAAATACCTCATCACTCCAATTACTATCGAAATTTTTGATGAAAAGTGAAGCAGATATTTTACTAATTCTAACGTGATCACCAACTTTATATTTTGGTTTTGTAATAGCAACTGTTTTAGATCGTACTGATTTAGCTAATGTTTTCGAGCTGATATCTACGGGTCTCAAACCATTCAGACCTCGATGTGATGAATTATTATAACTAGCAAGTATTTTCGGTAATACATTTATCCATATTTTATTACCTTGATGCACGAAATATTTCTTCAATCTATCTCTCAATGTCCGGTTAAATCATTCAACATGTGCGGCTTTGTATTGAGAATGTACAGAATAATGATTTATTTTGAGACGATCCAGGATTTGCTTAACTTTACTATTGTAAAACTCCTTGCCTATAATAATAATAATAATAATAATAATAATAATAATAATAATAATAATAATAATAATAATAATAATAATAATAATAATAATAATAATAATAATACCTAAATCGGTTTGCAAATTGTCTGGATGCCCATTTTTAAACATTGAGTTAATTGCTTTAGATATTTCCTCTGCAGATTTTGCCTTTGTTGGTACACCGCGAGCAAAACGACTGAAAACATCAATACACGTTAAAATATATTTATAACCCTTGTTAATCTTCGAATACGGTATCATCTCCATCAAATCCATTTGCCATAAATCATTAATACCGAATGTCTTATAAGCTCTTGTTGTAAATCTTTTCCGCATTGGTTTGTTTAAACTGTACGCAAGCTGATCTGACAACCACTTTTGCGTTTCCTTTTTCGACTTTGTGACTCTTTTCTTTAGCTTTGCCACTCCACCGAAACCTGCCTCGTCTTCTGGGTTCGTCCATATCTTCTCCATTACAACAAGATGATTTAAATTTTAATTTAACATTAGGTAATGATTGCCCCATCGTTTATTGTGATAATAATGATAATGCTAATGGTAACATTGCTCCGATAAATCCACCTTGTTGTTTATATATGATTTTTCTCATTTGCTGACGATTTTTATTATTTACTAGTGATAACAAAGGCTTACGATGTTTATTCAATACTAGTTTTTTAGAATTACTGATTTTAATTTTACCTCTGACTACTTTTAATAGAATTTTGAGTAAATCATCGACAACAAAAGTTGAAAATGATTGTAAAATAGACATTCTTTTCATACTCGAAGCCTTTAACAATGCATTAAAATATGGGAAACTCCTATGATTTTTTACAATTTTAACTTTTTTCTTACTCTTTTTAATAATGTTTTTCGAAATAAGATTCATTGCAGGGTAATTCTCGGTTATTAGTTTTTTAGATGGTGTATAACTGGTTTTTGGTGGAACTTTGTTTTTCTTTTTAATACTTTGTCTAAGTTTTCGGATATTTTTAAGCCTGGATTTCATAAACATTTTTACATGTTAAAGTTTTCAACTTTGTTTATATACCATGGCACCTTCTTTATTGAAAATATCGGTTTTTACCCGTAAATCATCATTGCATTGTTGTGTGAAATCAAGAAATATATATCCATGTGGTGATTTTGTAGCATCTTGAAATGCACTGATGAGAAAATTACGATTATTAGGGTATGCTTGTCGAGCAAGAAAATCAATAACTGTTGCATCTCTAGGATTCTTGAAAATAACTAAATATTGAACATTTAAATTCCTTGTTCGATGTGTGACACCCTGATGAAATAGATTTTGAGTAATAAAGATCACAGTAACACCAACATGTCTACTGATTTTTGTGAATAAATTATTAAAATCCTTTTCTTTATTAGCTTCCTGATACAAATCATCAATAATGATGACATCACCTTTCCTTAAACGACTTGACCAGTTTTTATCAAAACCATTTACTATTTTCATGTTTTTCAATTTACAGAAATTATCTTGAGTTAATCCATTTTCTTCATCTGCACCCTTATGCCAATAAATCTTGTTGAATTTTGTTTGAAATAAATTAGATTTCAGTAATTTACACACAAACATAATTTTACCACTACCACTTGGGCCGACGATTTGATATACCGCATCATTTCTTAATTCCATTATTAATTTGTATAATTATAGGTTTTTGTTTATATTATATGATTTAATGAACTCTTTCTAAAAATCATATATATAGATTAATATTTCATTATTGTTTAATTATGTTATCAAATGTAAATTATAAAGGAACTTTTGATGTATCAAAAATTACGTTTCCAAATGATAAACCCCAGCAAATTGTAGATAGGAGTGGAAAATATCCTATAATATTTTTCAAATCCGGCAAATGCAGAATCATGGGATGCAAGAAACCTTTAGATGTCAATAAATTACAATATAGAATAAAGGATATTAAAATACAGTCAATTACGGTTACCATGGATATAGGACAATCTATCAATCTATACAACATGTCAACAAAATGTCTTTGTATGTTCGAGCCAGAATTATTTCCTGCACTGAGGCTTTTAAAATACAACCCAATGTGTGTTAACGTGTTTGCTAGTGGCAAAATAGTCATATTAGGGGTGCGAAATCTAGAATACAAAAATATTGTTTGTGACATACAAAATGAAATCACCGGATTGGTCGATATCTGATTGGCTAATGATTGATTATAACAACTTGCTTATTCATTTGATTTCATTTTTAAAATATTATACCATTATGTATGCTATGCCAAAGAAAAATATCGCTGAATACGGTAAATTTATCATTTTTATTTCATTTTTTATATTTTATTTAGACAAATATGCCCCAATGATAATCGATCGTATTATTTATTATTATCCTCAAATAAAGGAGATTTTGAAGAATCAAGAGCCGTCAATGCATCAACAGCTAATATTCAATGAAACAAGAATCGAGATTTCCGATCTGATTAAGCAAGCTCTTTGGGATAACAAAATCAACCCCACGGTCAAGGAAATGGAAACAGAATACCCCTGTATTCTGGGTTGCAGCTGCTGTGATTTCCGGTACCAGCGCTATGTGGAATGGAATATTACAAATTCAATAAGAAATTTGCAAAAAATGAGACTTTTAAGAAAATAAATGTTTTGTATTTTATTTTTGTTTGTTTTGTTTTGATAGTTTTATTTTAGTGTTGGTAATAATAATAAATGTTTTTGTATTTTATTTTTGTTTTGGTAGTTTTATTTTGGTGGTGGTAATAATAATAAATGTTTTTGTATTATTTTGGTATTTTATTTTGGTGGTGGTAACAATAATAATAATAATGATAATAATTTTAGTAGTATAGTAATAATAATAATAATAATTTTAGTAGTATAGTAATAATAATAATAATAATAATAATAATAATACATTTTATATAGATGATATGTGTAAAATCATATACAAACTCAATGGGTTAATTCACATACAGTTTTATATATTTTTCCAGTCACGCACCTATATTGCAATTATCATGCACTTATCATGCATTGTCTTTGTGATCATGCATGATTCTGATTGGTTAATCATTATCTGTCAATGGTATAAAAGTGCGTCACCACCTTATAAAGATCATAAATCAAACATGACCAAGAAAATAAGTGTCCAACCAGTTCAGATGTTCCACAATTATAAAATGTATTTTTAAAGGAGCCTATCAATATGCAATTGACAAATCCAGTTAAACTCAATAAAACTCAATTTCAATCTCTTGCTGGGACTCTCTGAATGTTAGATATCAAGGATATTGATAATACGTTCAAAAAGATTGATTCCAATTTAAAATGCAATGAAAATGCTTTCTTCACCAGTCAATATACCAGATATTATGATGCATTTACAGAAATAGGATTCAAAGAACAGGAAAACTGGTATATAAAAATAACAATCCAAGGGTATAAAGCTGATCAAAATGATGTACTTTCTCCAATCTGGAAAATTGTTACTGCTAGACTTTCACAATTATTTTAATGTATAGTGTTTAATAAATGTATTAATGTTTTCTTTGTTATTCTATAAACAAAATTATAAGTAGTTTTAAAATAGTTTTAAAATGATGTCTGAAAAAGGTAAAATATAAAAAATATAAAATAATTAATTAATTTCGTTTAGAATATTTAATAAACTTTTTGTTTGATAAACTCGAAGAAATAACCGGTGTAAAAATAAGAGATATGTTGACTCTAGTTGAAGCATTGAGTAAAGAAGATTCATGTTCAGAATGTCAGAGTGATTCTGGATGTCAGAGTGATGATACTGAAATTGTTAATGATGGAGAAATTAATACTGAAATTATTAATGATTCTGAAGAAATTATTGATGATACACTTACTAATGTTGAAGAAGAAGATACCGAAATTATTAAAGATGAGCCGCCTACCGAATTTAAGAATTTTATTGATCATGTTTTAGAAAATATTATGATAGAATCTTGTGGTGATGAAGAATGTACATGTAATAATCAATAAATCTTTAAAAATGTAGTTTTTTATTAATAATAATAATAACAAAGAAATATTTATTAAAATCTACGATAAACTTTGTTACATAAATATAAAACAGATGCTCCAGTGAATAGTTTTAATAAAAATTTGCAATTTTCGATATAAATATCAGAGCGTTTGGCTTCTGCGGCAACTTGAATAATCGCTGTCCATCCACCGTTTGTTTCTACCCACGGATCAATTTTTGTTTCTATCACCTAAATAATGATAAATTAATAACAATATAAAAGTAATATACCTCTATAGACCATTGGAAATAATTTTCATAGTCGGATCCAGATTTTAATATCATGTGTTTCATGTACATTAATCCTACTATTATTCGTATCCATTTATTATTTTCATCGAACATATAACTAAATAATGATTGGAATGCCTTCTTTCTCTTTAATGGTGGCAAATAGAGAATTTTTTCATAATCGAATGGGATGTCTTCAACGATTTTCTCGGTACGGTTTACCATAAATTTCATGTTTTTAATGATTTCATCTTCTTCACTATTATTAGAGACCAGCTCATTCAATAAAGTTATAAAAAATTTAGTTTCTGACATTTTATAAAAATATTTCAAAGTGTAAGCTTATTTATACTATATTCGACCAATCAAAATCATGCAATACTAAGAAAATATGTAAAAATATATAATGGAAATGGCAATGATGATTTGTTGGCACTGTTAACTTCTTTCAAGTTGTTGCCACCACTGTTAACTGGGTGTTGTAATTTCATTATACGATTGAACTGATCAGTTGTTTTATTAGAATAAAATTTTATACTATATTGAACTTGATTCATCATTTTTTCATTAAGTTTATGATTTTCTTTCAATTCTAATATTAATTTTCTTAATTCATTTTTGATAATACCAATGGTCTTATTTAAATATATAATATCATCATATAATTCGTTTTTATCTCTTTTTAAAGTCTCATATGTATGTTCAAATCGGAATTCTAAATTACTCATTCTTTCAGATAATCTTTTGACTGGAGTTTTCAAATATCTAGGCCTATCTATCATATACAAAATATCCATCAATACTGCTGTATCAGGACATACACATCTTGTTGAATTTTTACCTTGAACGGTTACAACAATTGAGTTGACCATATTAAAAACTAATATTATTATTAAAATTTCTTTAATCATTTTTTTTTTCAAATCTATATAAATTAATATTTATTGTTTATAGCTAAAAGATTGTGTGTTTAACTTTTCATTGGTCTAAATTAGTATAAAAGTAATTGTTATTTCAATTTTATCATTAAAATGGTTGTACCGAGCGCAGTTCAAGCTATGAATGAAACTAAACATTATGGTAATTTATTGTTACTATTATTATTATTACTTGTTTTTAGATGATTATTTTAAAGTTATTAAAGAACGTCTGGAATTCTATTATCCAGAAATACATGGAATCATGGATAAGCCAGCATCAATAATTCCAGACTTGATATTCAATCATACATCAATATGGATATTTACTGTAACCGATGAGTTCATATGGGATATCGAACAAAACAATTTGTCAAAAGATATGGAACCCGAATACCCCTGCGGTGATGGATGTCATTGCTGCGCTGCCCGATATCGGAAGTATGTGGAATGGGCTTTGAAAAAAGCTCTTCGACAATACTACTATAGTAGAATTATCTCTTTATAATAAATTTGTTGTATATGTATTGGTTTTTTTATTATATAATATTAATAATAATATTTATTAAATAATAATAATAATAATATTAATAATAATAATAAAAATAATAATAATAAAAATAAAATAAATTTACAAAATATATGCTACTTATAAAAAATAAGTAGTAAATTAAAATTAAAAAATGTTTAAAAATAATATGACCTTGAGAAATTTTGAATGACCTTGAAAAAATATGATGAGTCATTCAATGACCTTGAATGAGTCATGGTCTTCGTTTAAGTGACCTTGAATGAGTCATGGTCTTTGTTTCAATAACCTTGAATGAGTCATTGTCTTTGTCTTAAAAATTTTTTGTACTTTTGGACTTAGAAAATTTTTCTCTCAGCGGGGGGAGGGTACTGTGCTGGATGTGACACATCCCACTACTCACTTTGAGGTAACTGACTTTGATTAAGATCAAAATCAGGTGCCAATACAAATGTAAAAAAGTGATATTTATTTTTAAAGTCTGACAAGGTATTACCACAATTCATATTTGTAACAATACTTTGTAACAACTTTGTAACAACAATATTTGTAACAACCCCATATTCCTAACAATACTTTGCATATAACTAGAACTATAATTATCATTGGCAAAATCTTGACTATATTTTTCACGATAATCATTTCCTTTACTTAATGTTAAAGACTTGATATTAAAGTGTTCAAATATTGAAAATGTTTCCAAATACGATCCTCCATATCTTTCATTCTCTTGGAAAGCAACAAGAATAAAATTTGGTAGTCGTCTATCACCAAATATTTGCTCCTTATAAAATGAAGATGAACCCATTGGCAATGAAAATTGAACAACTTCCTTACTTTTCATTGGATAAATTGCATTTCTATTACCAAGCCCAATTTGATGACCAGCTAAAACTGACGGTTCAACACGAACTCTTCTAACCATCAACTTTGCATCTAATAATATTATTTGTGGAATTATTTTTGTACGTGTTAAACTTCTTTCAGTATTGAATCTTGTTAATTTAATTTGAACACTAACACTAGGTAATAAATATTTTGGTTGATCAAAGAAATCTAATTGAAGTGGGAAACAAACACTGATTGGTTTTGATTTTGAAATCCAAATTTTTCTTTTTGAGTCATTTTCATCATAACCCATTCCACCTAAACAAATATGTTTTGTATCGTGATTGTAATTAATAATAGTTTCAATTATTGCCTTGTGTGCGAATACATCATTACTTAATTCAATTCATCATTAAAATCTACTTTTTTTTTATTATATCCCATGCAATTAACTTCTTCAATACTATCAAATGATACTTTGAATGGAAAATATTTACAATTAATGTTCAAAATTTTATTGTCAATATATATCAGATAAAATGTAGAGTTGTGACTAATTGTATAGTTTCCTTCAATATAATAAAACTATTCATAACTATTATGTAATGTACTCTTAATATATTTGATATAAAAGTTGTTATAAAATGGAAAATTATTGTACACAAAAGTGAATTCAGTTAAAGCAACTTCCCATTCACCATCCAAGTAAATCTGATTTGGAAATTCTACATTAAACTTTCCAGCTTCGTTATTTGGAAATGTTAGTGGACAACTATTACTGGGTAAATTCACGTAAAAATCTTTTTTATTCATTTACTTTTCCTAAATGTAACGATAAATGTGTTTTGGTATCTTTGCTAAATTTTATTAATTTCCCACTATCCTCTCGAATATTTATTTCAATGATGTTTATAGTTGAATACGGTACTGGAAGGTACATTGGATTCTTCATTTCTAATTGTAAAATTTCTCCTTGATCATATTTTTTAATCCAAATTGATTTTAATAGTGGAACTCTAACATCCCCAGCATTTATTGGTTCGATAATATTTGAATAAATGAACATTTGTTGATAATGATGTAATAATTTTGGAATTTTAGTGCCTAGTATATTTTTTTCTGTAAAGTTTGAAAATTTTAATCCCAAAGATTTAGCTAAATTTGTGTCAAAAGATATATTTGAAATGTGATCTGCAAGTGTTATTTTGACCCATTCATTATTTTGAATTATCAATTCTTTAAAAGGAGAAGGATTAAATGTCAACTAATGACCTTGTAATTTTGATAAAGTGTTTATGAATAAATTATCTTCAAAATATTTTTCAAATATTGATTTTTCTTCATAACTTATATTTATCCCAAATTGTTCCATAAGACCATCATCTGCAAATTTTGGTAATTTTATTCGACAATGATCCTCTTCACAAATGATTGATGTAGATTTAAGTCCAAAACTAAACGCATGTTGAATATCGGGGAATGTTACTTTAAATG
This sequence comes from Schmidtea mediterranea, assembly GCA_022537955.1. Lineage (NCBI taxonomy): Eukaryota > Metazoa > Platyhelminthes > Tricladida > Dugesiidae > Schmidtea > Schmidtea mediterranea. The sequence continues at coordinate 18,365,772 of CM039682.1, forward strand.
GAACATGCGGACAGACAATAACCAAATCTCATATTTTTCAATAAATATGTCAACATCTGGAGTATATTTTGGATTTATTAATTCATAAGTATGATTTTGATTATTTATTTTCAAATACTTTATTTCACTACCACTCTTTACCGATTCATAACGTAGACAAGAATTACTATAATACGGAAAAGGATTATACACAAAAGTGAAATCAATCAATGCAACTTCCAATTCACCGTCCAAGTAGACATAATTTACTTGTACATTAAAATTACTAGCTTCGTTAAAATCATATAAAACTGGTTTTCTTTCATAATATTTATTTAATCAATTGAGATGAGGATATCCAAGTTGGAGTTTCGTATCCATGCCACTTAACGTAGTATTGTTTATATTTACCAACATTTTTGGTTTTAAAATCTTTTCAATTCTAAATATTGTTGGGATTGGAATGACTTGTAGTTCTTGTTCGTAGAATTTTCCACTGATTTCTTTATTCTCATGATCTGATATTAAATACATTACGAGATTCTGTTTTGTATCTATTTTCTTTATTTCATATACCTCATCGCTCCAATTGTTGTCAAAATTCTTGATGAACGGAGAAGTACTGATTTTACTTATTCTTACATGATCACCAACCTTCTATTTTGGCTTATCGATTTTTTCTTTCTTTAATGTTTGATCTCTGTTGGTGTCTGTAATGTCAACAGGTCTGAGACCATTTAATCCTTTATGTGGCGAATGATTGTAACTAAAAATAATTTTCGGTAAAACATGTATCCAAGTTTTATTACCTTGATGCACAAAGTATTTTTTCAATCTTTCTCTCAAAGTTCGATTAAATCTTTCCACATAACAAGCTTTGAATTGCTAGAATATAGAGTAATGATTGACTTTGATAACTTCTTTTACTTTGCTATTATAAAATTCTTTACCTAAAATACATTAAAATAAATAATTAATAAAATTTATTACCCAAATCAGTCTGTAGATTGTGAGGTTGTCCATCTTTAAATAATTTTTTAATTGCAAGGGTCATATCATTAGCAGATTTAGTTTTTGTTGGAATAGCACGAGCATATCTACTGAAAACATCAATACAAGTTAAAATATATTTGTACCCCTTGTTGATTCTCGAATAAGGTATCATTTCCATCAAGTCCATTTGCCACAAATCATTGATTCCTCTTGTTTTGTATGGTCTGGTTGAGAATCTTTTCAACATAGGTTTATTTAAACTATATGCTAGTTGGTCCGATAACCATTTTTGAGTCTCTTTTTTAGAATTAATCACTCTTTTTGTTAATTTTTCTACACCACCAAAACCATCTGGATCTTTTGGGTTTGTACATATGGTTTTGAGTGGATTTTTGGTTAATGGTTCCTTCATTATTACAACAAGATTTTAAAATATTTAAATCAACTTTATCTGGTTTAGAGTGTTGTAAACCCATTAAAATCTTAGGGATGAAATTGCACTAATTGCAGATAAAACTATTGGAATAATTGTACCCAAGAAGCCACCCTTTTGTTTATACATTATTCTTTTCATTAAACGTCTGTTTTTAGTGTTTACCAATGATAAAAGGGATCTCTTATGTCTTTGTAATACCACTCTTTTAGCTTTTCGAGGTTTTTTACATTACCTCGAACTATATTTACAATAACTTCAAGCAAATCGTCAATAACAAAGACCATTACAGGAAGGAGATCTCAAATATCAGATTCAAGATTTACAAATTCAATCATTATCTTTGAATATTGACATGGGTTGTCGAATTAACTTGTATGATTTGTCTACCAAAACAGAAAACATTTACGAACCGGAACTGTTTTCTGCATTAAGACTTGTCAAGTATAATCCACTTTGTGTGAATGTATTTGCAAGTGGAAAAGTCGTTGTCATGGGGATAAAAACATTGGAATACAACAGTCTAGTACAAGAAATATTTAATTTTATAAAAATTTTAATTAACAATCTTAATACCGACGAAGAAATACTTGATTATTTATTAAGCACTGATTGTGTTTAAATAGATTGAATTATGACGATTGTAAAAATTAAAAATGATCGATGAGCAAGAAGCATACGTATTTCGAAACAATTCTGGTGAAGATGGAAGAACTCTTTCCGAAAATTAAAAACAAGCTTTCGTATTGTGCTCCTGAATATTTGGCTACACGGATCTATCAAATGACAGGGATCAACATCGAAGAAATTGTACGGATGCACTACGAATCAGTTCAAGGATCTGGTTTGAAATGTTTAGATGACTATTGTTTGTGCAGATCCCTCAATGTTGACTTGTCCTTTTAGATGCAGATGCTGCAGAGACTACAAGAAGAAAGAAGTTGTACATATTTTGTTGGCTGAGCTAAGAAGAGTTTATTATAAGCAGATTTGTGATGATTTAAATAAATTTTGATCTTTTACATGTTTATTTTATGTGTTTATAGTTTTTATAAAGATTTTAATTGGTTGAATTATTATTATTATTATTATTATTATTATTATTATTATTATTATTATTATTATTATTAATATTATTATTTTTATGTTAACATTATCATTTTTTATTCAATTATAATAGTTTTATGTATAAAATACTAAAAATTTAATCATTTAAAAACTTATATATTTTAAAATTTATCTTAAACATTTAATAATTACATATAAAATAATTTTTTATAAAATTTAATCAATAATCAATTACATAAAATCGCGCCAAAATACATAAAATTTATGTACACAATAATATTCTTTAAAATATACTAAAAAAACACAAATAAAAATCCAATTAAAAATATACTTAAAAATTTCGAAAAATTTCAAAAAATAGACACACAAAAAATCCACTTAAAAAATTTCTAAAAATTTCTAAAAAATACACACAAAAAAAATAATGATAAAGCACACAAAATAATTACATCATTATGTAATCAATACACAGTAATTATCAAGTATGTATACCCCCCTCCCCTATATATTATGCAATGGTGTGTGGGCGCAGTGTGCTCCTAAATACATACTAATATAGATTCAAAATCTGCATAGATAACAAATGGGAGTGTTATTGTCTTTAACCAATTGTTAAATTCCAAATTTTTATCTTCAGGTAAGGTATATAATGCTGTACCCAATTGATTTTTCTTACATAAGTCTTAATGTTTTTTAAATGCTTTCGGCTTTTGAAATCCATTTGAACAAATTTCACACCATTGACAATGAATCTGAACATTACAATCAGTGTTTTTATTGCAATTCATTGACTTTTGTAAATTAGTTACTGCAGTATAATGATACTTTTCATCTTCATTTATCAATAATAAAGATATTAGATCCACTCCAGTTACTTTTGTTGGGTTTTGGATTATTTCAAGTCGGTTCTCTCTGACTCCTGGTGTTCTTTAAATTAAAACAATGAACGACCCAACGTATATTGAAACAACAGGTTCACAATTTATTTTCACGCTACAATGACCAATCAAAGTTTATACGATTCTCTGCTCGGCGTTGATGCTTTGCAAACAAACAATATTCACCTTTTGATCCTTTAGTTCTGTTGACTCTCGTTTTCCTCGGTTTCTGTTTGGTTTGATCCCTTTTCGCCTTTCCGTATTCTTAATTCTATTTCTTCTTTTCCCTACTTCCCTAATTCGTTTACCACTTTTCCTACAGTCTGATTCTTCGAACCCTAGCTGAGGCAGAATGCCGATTTTCTCTGATTTTCCCTTTGCTTATATACTCCTCGAAATCAGGATGACAAATGGTTATTGCCGAGCCAATCTTTCGTTTGACATTTTCTCCTACGTGTTTGCTTCGGCTGTCATCCATAATGGTCCAACGAATCCAGATAATTAATGGCCCTACCGGTCTTCCTACGCGCGCTATCTTCTCCTTACTCTTTTCCCATTAATCATTGTGTCAAGCTAATGGGCCCAAATCTTCCTTTTGTTTGCCTTTCTTCTTGTTTACCCAGCTCGGGTTTCCTTCATCTCTCGGGTTCTCCATTGGCTCGGGTTTCCCATTAGCTCGGGTTTTCCATTAGCCAATTAATTAATTAATTAACGTTTTCTGTTTTCATACATTTGAATGTTTTTCAACCCTTTCTAACCCTTTTCTGATAAATCCCTAACCGTCATCTTGTTGACCATTAGCTAATCTATAACTGTCCCGTTTTTCCCATTCGATTTCGATGATTTTTCCATTTATTGATTTTTCTCGGATTTCCGGATTCTCGCCTTTCGTAATTGCTTTTTGCATTTTCTAATACTGTTTCCATCGCACTTTCCTTTACTATTAATTCTGTGCACGATCCCGCTTTTATTTGCCTTTTTTCTTCTCTTACTTTCCATTTGAATTATTATCCTAAATTTTATTTAAATTTTTAATTTTAATTTACAGACCTCAACACTTTTGTTCTAAGAGTTATATCCAAATAAGGGTGTTTCAATACAATTTCTTCTTTATTCCCAAGATTTTTGTTATTATAAATCATTACATTAATTGGCAAACCAAGATTTTTCTTCTCAAAAGTCGGGATATCACACAGTTTCATTGGAATATCATTAGAGTCATATACTAATTCCGTCATATACGGTAAATATATTCTTGATCAATCTCTATCTTTCTTGATTTTATCAGATTTCAATACAGCCAAAATACTGTATATGAAACATAAATTATCTTTATTTTGCAGACCTTTGGAGACCTATGTTTTTTTAAAATTTAATTCTAGTATTCGGTTTAATTTCCAACTACTTTCTAATTCACTTCTCTCAATAATTTTTTCATAACTATTTCGGTTTCTTCATCTTTTTCAAATTCCACTTGGATTCCAAATTGAACTTTCGAAATTTTTATTTCGACTAATTATATTTTTAATTTTTACACAGTTTCATTGGCATATCACTTGTCGTCAGCCAATCAGAACGCTCTGTGCTGGATGGCTCACATCTACCTACTACAGTTTATTTAGATAAAAAGTTATAAAGGGTCACAACTTTGACCAAAAATTTTAATTTTTGATATGTTGTGTAGAATAATAAGACGATCAAAAATTACCACAGAACTATACAATCGTGTGAAATTTTGATAAAAAGTTACAATGGGTCAAAACCTTCGAATACTCTAGATTTCAGAAAATTGTGAAGAAATTAAGAATTTTGAAAGTGAATAGTAAATATTTTGTAAATCAGTGAGGATCATTCAATTCATTTCATTTGCATAGGCGGAAATTTCATGAAATTTATAAATAACATAAAAACTTACATTAAACATTTGCATGTTAAATTTTTTAAACAATTAGTTGTATGAAATGTCTTAAAAGCAGTTGTTATTTTTATTGATAATTGAATTAATGTAAAGTTATAGAGTTTTACAGCATGATCAAAATGGAATTGAATGTCAAATTTTAATTCGAGGACGAATTTCTTTTAAAGAGGGGAGATATGTTGAGGATACCTCAAAATAAAATAAAAATAAATAAGCACAATTAGTATAATGATTGGAAAAAAATGAGTGACAGGAAATGTGTGTTGTTCCACAATCCTGGGAAATATAAACAAATGGAAGAAATAACAAATAATAGAAAATAATCAGACAATTAAATAATATAACATTTTAATGTCATTTTTAATTAAAAAGTACAAAGCAAACAAGAAGAAATGAAAAACAAAATTGAAAGTGTAGTGACATATCTTGGCATTCTGGTCGAGATAAGGAAAATGGATTACATAGGAAGCCTGGAGATGGTGTCTTCGAAATATCGAATATCTAAACAGTTGTCAGACATATTAGGAAAATTGAAGAGGACCAAATGCAGTTCGCGAGAAAAGATAGTGAAATCGAAGTGTATATCACTAAGTGACATTTGGTTATAGAGTATAAAAAGAAAGCGCAACTGGAATCAAAGAGAGAGAAAATGGACGAAGAATTGGAAAGAATAAAATTTCTGTAAATTATTGAAAGAGTAGTTGGAATCAAGGATAAAAGAAGTTTGAAGCAGAAATTAGGCGATACGAGAACGAAAATAATAAAGAAAGTTGGAAAAAGACAAAGTCAAAATTGTGAAAAAGAAATAAAGTGAAATCAAAGCAATCAAAGTTATTGAATAAATTCAAGTCAAAGCAAAGCAACTAAATCAGACTTATCGATCTCAGAAACCCGTCACAGTAGTCAAATGATTGTGAAATCCAATAAATCCGAAAAGTGCAATTCTTCCCGAAGGGTCGTAATAAGCAACAAGTTGTAATTGTAATAGATAATTCTTTGTGTCATTTTAAAGTGGAGATAAAGTGTATTAATCAATAAAGTTTATATCGTTTGGAGTTCATTACTGTTGTTTAAAAGCACGCTTGGAGTCAGATTGATAAAACATCCTATTTAAATTCACCTACAACCCCAACATTATTAATAAAATTTGTATTTGAATATGTATTTATTTTAATTGTTCAACTATTTATTTATTGTTATTTACAGATTTGTCGATTAGGAACTAAATGTTGACACCTAGTTAGTCTAATTAATTAAGTTTTAATTTTAACTTAAAAATTTTTCATATTATATTATCAGTTCGACTCCACCTTTACTTTAAAACACCTTTGTCATTATGTCTTCTTTTTAACTCTGGCTTCATCAATTATATTTTGCTTTTTTAAAATTTCACATTATGTCATATAACTTACCATTTCTTAGTTAGTTTACCTTTTTCACTTAAATTAAAACGGAACAATGAACAATTTTATCTCATTAAATGAGGAATGCCTGAAATTTCTTCAGTTTTACATGAAAAACTTAATTTAAATGCAAGTGAATAAAAATATATTATTTTAAAATAAAGTCTACTTGCAAAAAATTAAATTTCAAAAAAATTTAAATACAAAATATTTTTTATAAATTATATTTTAAATGAATTTAAATACAATAATGCAAAAATTTCCATAAATCTTAAAATTCAAACAACAAATATTCACTTATCGAAAATCAATCAAATTTTATGAAATATATCGATCGGTTTGCACTATTATTTGAAAAAGAAAAAAACAATAGTTTTCTAGAAAATAGAAACATAAATAACAATCACAAGTATAAACAAATTTTCATCGATAAATTTATTTCAAAGATAATCTTTCAAACATGTGCAATAATAAAAGTAAACGATTCTGCTTAATAAAAATAATAAACCAATAAATAAATAAGAATAATCATTATCTAATTACAAATAATTCAATGGATTGTGTAAGGCAAACGTATTCTATTCAAACAAAAAACTCATCGAAAACTGGCTGAGACAGCCAACTTTGGTATTTAGCGACTTTTGAATGATCAATTTTGTCAATGTTATCAACAGAGCAATATTTCAAAAGAAAACTATTCATTTTACTATACTGGCTAGACATGGATAATTTCGACTTATCATTCGAACCTTTACTATTGAAATTGTCATCGCCTTCAGTGAAAATCGTCACGCTTGAGTTGTTCACGTCAGAGAAGCTTTTCGCCAATAAAGGAACTCGAATTTTCGATTGGCGGATAAACGGCGACGCCGACACTGAACTCGAGATCCGATTCGATGGTTTATTATGCGGTTCAACTGACATAATATATGATCTCGATCGGTATCTAAGATTCTTTCTAGGGATAACATTACTAAAATGCGAACAATTTTTAGAATTGGACAATGGCGAGTTAAATAAAGTTTCAGGGATAGGATCAAATGGTAAATGAGATTGTGAATCAGTATTTTCATTTTGTGAATTGCTTGTTGAATCTGAAATAGACATGAAAGATTTAGGATGTGAAACTGTGACAATATTGGGTGTTAAATTTGTGAAAATTTCGGCAGTTAATGAATTATTGATCAAAGCAGTGCTAATTCGAGATAGAAAGCAATTTGAAAACTTTGATTGTGTTGTACACGTTTGTCAAAATTGGATAAATTTTATAAAATTAATTAATTGAATTTTTCACTTACCATCTCTGGCTGAATAATTCGAGCGAGAATTATTCTGGGAAACATTAGTAACCCTTTAAAATTTACAGCTATAAGTATATATATATATATATATATATATATATATACAGGCCCGGCTCGTAGCGTGTTCGAAGTGGGCAATGAACACAGGCTCAAAAAAGTAAAAGGCAACTACAAGACAATATGAAATTTTAATTTTTAACAAAATGTATTGACAAATAAAAATTTTTTAAGTTTTTAAACACAAGTTTTTTATTTTTCAAATGAAAAAGCGCCTCCAAGACAATTAATTTGTAACAATTTTTTTTGTATTTATACCTATTTTCAGGCATTGAAATTTGTTATTACTTGGATTATTTAATTTTTGATTAATAAAGAACTAAGTTTTAATCAAAACTGTTGTTGATCAGTTTTTTTGTCATAAATGAATTTGATTTGCCTTAAAATTATAATCAAAATATCATAGCTTATAGACTACAAACCGAATAAATTGAAGATTATAAATTATCAAACATCAAAAAATATTGACAATGGCTTCGCTTTACTTTTAAATGATAATATTATAAAACCATAGAAAATAGTGGCTGGTTTTTGTTTATAATATAGCTTTTAGTAACTTATTGAAAAAAAATCAAAGGCACCAAATATTCCTCGCACAGTCAAAAAAACCACGAACCGGGTCTATATATATATATATATATATATTGAGTATCACCTAAGACCAGTGCTTCTCCAACTACTTTTTTGTGCCCCAAAAATAACAAATAAAATATTTTGTGACCCCAAAAACTATTAAATTAATTTAAATTTTTTCAAATGACCAAATTTAATGTATTATCTTAGTTTTTAATATTGTATGTTTGTTTTACAATTTCCAAACAAATATTTTTGAACGAACATTTTTGATTTATCTCACTTTTGAAAATATTAAAAGAGATTAAATTTGTTTCAAAAAACATGAAGTTTTCTCCTTGGGTTTTCAGTACAATTTATATATTCTTTAGCAAAGTTATCATCGTTTTACAATTTTGTTTTTTACTTGCTGAATATTTTTATTGAAAGATTATCAAATTTATTTTCTTAATAATCTCTACATAATTATAATTAAGAAATTATTTAATTTTATTTTTAGTCATAATAAATATGTGAAAATAAAAATATATAATATTTTTGAAAATTTTTCTATGCCCCCTAAAGGGGAAACATGACCAACTTTGGGAAACACTGCCTAACTGTTGTATTTTTAATCGTAATTAGTTAAATTAATTAGTTTGAAATGAAAGGAAAAAAGTAAAAATTATCGCGGTTTTCGAAATAGGGGACCCAATTAAATATGTGGGGGTCTTGTCAATCAAGTGAAGCAGGATTACCATAAATTTCCACAATATTTCTATGAGTTTCAGTTGTAATAAATAAGCAATGTCGATAATGCTGTTTTTTTTTAACTGGTTAGACTAAGAATATTTTTTCTCAGTTTAATTGACATATGAAAAATCATGCACAAAATGGGGTAGAATTTAAAATACAGGTAACCAGTTTCGAGAAGACGTCCACTCATCGATTGTGAGATTAGAGCGTATATTTATTTTGTTTAACTGAACAATTACAGAAATTTCTATAATCTATTACGACATTTCGTATGCGGCTTATGGGATATCGCCTAATCCGGGCATTCATAAACATTTTCTTAAATTATTTGACGTACAAAAACGCGATACGGCAATCTGTCAGAAGCAAAAATTCTAGATGGAAAACTTTCGTCCTCTTTTGAATTGAAATAGTCTTTGATTGTGTTGGTTTTCCTAATTATGGTCACCAGTCTATCGTCACTGTCAGGTGTAGATATAGATCTCGTATTTTCCACAAATCTTCACTTGTTCAAAATCTTGTTAAGTTTAGAAGGAAGATGTATGTGCATGGGGGTTCTATATTCACCAAACTCTTTTTCAAAATGTCCATAAAAATTTTTGCCTGTCATATTGGGGATATAAAATATATTATAAGTACATTAAATGCCAAAAATATAATAGGACTTATATTAAATATTTTAAACAACGAAAAAAGTTTGCTATCTACACTCAAATTTTCTTGAAGTCTAAAAAAGCCGGCAAAAAATTTCTAAATTTCAAAATGAACATTTTTAAAACATTTAAGGTATTTTATTTTCAAATTATTTAAACAATGAAAGCACATGATAAATTCTGAGTTATAGAAATTTAAATTCTGGATTTTATATTTTGGAATTCCGAAATTCTAAAATCTGAATTTGGATTCCTTAGTTATTTATTTATAAGATTTTTATTAGTTATTTATAATGCTATTTTCACTTTTTTCCTTTAAATATAATTTTACAATTTTTATTTCCATAGTAACATGAAAACTAAAACCACTAACCATATTTGTCTAATATGATTAACCTTTTTACTGCGTTTTGTAGTATGCAATGGCAGCCACGAATCTCAATATTTACTCAGTATCAGGAACATAGACATATATTTGAGTTGTCCATGTCCAACTCACTATTTATACACAATTTCAATTGACCGTGACCAATGTTCTCTCAAAGGTTTGTTATCGCATGCACGCGAAAAAATAACATGAGACGAGTGTACACAGAAAAAATTGGCCATTCCAATTTTTTTAAAACATGAATACGCATGTTTTATTTCATAAATTATAATTTTACACGTAAAACTTAATAAACTCCTTAACTTTCACACACTGACACACACACACACACATATATATATATACATGGACTCAAACGGTTTCTGTTTTTCCCAAGTTAGAAACGGACCTTTTTAAACTTTTCCATCATTATTTTATAGATAATTTATTTCTGGGATAATACATTATTCAGTTTTACCTTTAATTTTGGGTGTAACACACAATTATCGATGAAATTCGAAGTTGTGAATAAAGCGGAGTATCAAAGTGTCATTTGGTTATGCCTTCTTAGTCAAATCAGCAATGAAATTACTAAAAATTTGACAGGATCCTATTAAGATAAATGTCCATCAAAGTCTAAAATTAAATTCTGTATTATAGAATTTAACGTATGAAGGATTAATGAGAAAGACGGAGTTTCAAGTCCTCAACAAATAAGAACACTGAATAAAAATTGAAGAAATTAGGACTATGAGATCGTCAAGTAACTAAAAGACAGCTGGAAGATGCCCTATAAGTCTCCAAGGGCTCATTATTACAGATACATTTTCGAGTAATGTATACAAATCAACGGAAAATATGTTTTCATAATCTTTCCATTTATCTAACGTTTTGACCTAGATAATTACATAATTTTAGCACTGTTGATGAAACATGTTTAAGTCTTCTTGTGCCTGAATTGAGACGTGAGTTGTTGTAAAGCCGTTTTTCTGAAGAATGCAAAGTCTAGAAGGTCCGTTTTGGAACCACACATCCATGTGAAGTGATGTTCACCATGATTTGAAGCTACACTGGAGTAATTTGGACCGACTTCGCTTAAAATGGAAAACAATTAATGTGGAATACTATTCGCAGATTGGCTCGTTAAAACCTGGGGGACTTCCTTACTGGTTTCAGCACAATAATGCACCGGTGCACACCTGTCGGGTTGCACAAGAGAGGATTAGAGGGTTATGTAATTGAGGTCATCACTCATCCAAATTAAGCCTCTTCTTATTATTCCCTGTTTATTGAATTGAAAGAGATTAAGACTACATTTCATGTATGCGGATTGTTTAAAAGAGGCCACCAATAACATTTTTGAAGGGTTTGAACCTTTACTTTTCCATGGTGTATTATATACCCAACCTGTACCCCGTGAGAAATGTTTGGATTCCAATGCTGATTAGTTTGAAAAGTAGTGATGTTATACTAATATATAAAGGTTGTCGGTTAGTTAACAGTTTATAACTGGAGTAGGTCGGAAATTTTTTGTTCCCACCACGAATGTTATATTTATAAAAACTTTAATTTTTTAGTATGGTACCAGTGTGTAGCTCAAAGTTTTACTGTAGAAGTTTCATAAAAGAAGCTTTAAGTAAACTGACTTCGAAAATTAAAGCCAACATTGATGTCCTCCTAATTTACATCCGAATTATAAGTATTAATTATTTTTCTCAAGAAAACGTAATTTTGATATTCAAAGTTTTTCAACGTCATTATCTACTATCTATTAGTAAACATGTAGTTAATTTCAAACTTTGATAAGTAGAATTATCGAGTGTTATAATTGGTTGAAAATATTAAAAAATATTGCATTTCTGCTTTTAAAAAAATATCCCTAAATAAATAATTGTGAAGTAAATATTAAATTTTGTATTTTATAAACTAAAAACAAAATATACTGATTTTTTATAGATAAAATATTGTTTAATTAACTAAGTCTAAAGCATGTGTTTAAGTAACTAAATTTTATTTTCAATTAATATTTATAAAAAGTGTATGTATTCGGTTAATAAAAGCGCAATAATAAATTACTTGAGTAATACTTAAAATTTTAAAATTACCATTTTGCATTATTTTATGAATTGTAAATAATTAAATAAAATTAGAATATTAAACAAATGATTTTTTTTATATTTAAAATAGTGATTGTAGTTATAATTATTTATATTTCTTATGGAAAACTTTAAAAAATATTTTCAAAATAATAACTAATAAATAAAAATTTTTGTTTATCTAAATTATTAGTTTTCAATTTTTTAATGATTATGTAGTTCTTTTCTAAAAAAGAAAAAAAATTTAATAATGAAAAAGTAAGTATATTTACCAGATTAAGATCAAGCCCCATTTAGCTAGCAGACTTACTACACTTTTCCTCTCAAAAAAATAATCAAGTTTTATAACACTATCAGCAAAATCTTTAATTTTGGTAACTTTTGATCTGTTTTCTTTTTTCGATATATTTCATTCACTTTCATTACGAAAATTGATCAAAAAATAATTTTCTATGTTATACAAATTAATTTTTAATCAATCGCTATAATAAAGTGAAATTTTTATAACGTATTTTTTGTTCATCGGTGAGAAATGTGTGCGAAAATTGGAAATTAGTTTTAAAATGCCTTAATAAAAATTGGTCAATCAAAAAGTAAAATAATGACAAATTATTCATCATTCTCTAAAGTTCTTGCGAAATTTTGAAGGTATACAAAATCCTACGCCATGTAAGGTGTGTGCAATAAAAAGTTCACAAAACTTCAAAACTGCATAACTTTTATATTTTAACACGTCATGATTAGAAATTTAAAACTAAATAAAAATCAGTATGCAGCGCCTACATGCATGACAAATTCTTTTGTTTGAAGTGAAGAAATAAAATAATTAAAGTATATGATTGGGAACTCTATTGTCTTTTTCTTTATGCGCCGTTCTAGCGGAGTTTCATTTTCAGCCGTCCAACCATTCTCATACATTTTTGCTTTGAGATAATCCCAGAAACGCTTAATAAGTATAATATGCCTATGGAGGGTTTATAGCTTTTTGAAAAAAACGTATATTTTTAATTCGAAGTAGCATTGGTGTCATGCTCATTAAAAAATAGTAGAAGATGCTGCTGTAGACATTCTTTGATGTAAATGAAAACATTAAGAGCCTCAAAATTTCATTTTCAGACCAACAATGGGGATAATCCACGCTCTGACAGTGCAGCCTACATCAATACTTTAAGGCAAACTTTTTCACGGAATTTGAGTCGTGCTTTTGATCTGAGGAAACTTAGTATTCTTCTTTTTGTGAATCAGTGAGTGTGAAGTATACTTTATCATCCAATACAAACTCTGCCTTGACTTTCTCATCGCAAAAGGTTTTCAAAATTGCAATTCACTCATACTAACAAATTTGTTTTTGGTGGCCTTCATTCTTATTCTATACACAACATTTACTTCTTTTAATACTCTGGCAACATAGAACTTTAAAATAATTAATTTACTGGCAAGTTTTTTGATGCTTTGTCCTAAGTTTTTTTAAACAAGATTTGATCATCTTCAAACCTTTTTGGCAACTTTCAGACCTTTTCAGTGGTACTGTCTTCTTCAAGTGGTTCGTATTCTAATTGCATATTTATTTACAGTTGCAGCCTTGGAAAGAGCCTATGTTTGATTTTCTTTGATCTCGATCTTGGCAAAGGATTCATTTCAATTAACTCCGGTTGAACATTATTTTAAAAAGTTAAATGATGTTGATTTATTTTTAAAATATTTTCCGTTCGGATTTCTTGACCGTTCATGGAACATTGAATTCTGATGAGTCGATAATATATGGCTGCTTTTTCAAGAGCTTCTTGAATATGAGGAGGAAATTGACCAATATCTTGTCGACCAATAGTCCCAGGAGCTTTGGCTTTATTATGAAAAACATTACCTAAATTATATAATGCTAGCTCAACGCAAGGTTTGTCATTCAACATCCGGTAAATTTTCAACTAGTGTTCAACACAAGTTATTGATTCATCGAATTTGCCAAACATTTTCAATATATTGCCAAGATTTTCACTTGCTTTACCTTCACCAGATGAATCTTCGAGTCATCTCGATAAGTCTAAATCTAGCCTATGGTAATGCAATGATTTACCATAATATCTCAGTGAAAAATATGCATTGTCTAACTGGCTATAAATCACCAATAAAATATTCAAATCATCTGTTACCAATGTTAAAGCAGTATCAAATAATTTGATCCCTAATTTTATTTCAGTTGCTCTGCCCAAACATTGAGCTTCAAGAGCTTATTCAATCCAAATAACTTGTAATTCATTATTTTCGAAAATTTCATTTGAAGTAGCCATAACAATAATTAACTTATAATCTCAAACAAATGATAAAATTCAACAAAATCGTCCTTTAAAAATTCAAAAATAAACTCCTTTCAAAAAATCTATTTTTATAATAAATTTTTTTTAAAAACAACAACTCCCAATCTTTATTACGTTAGCCATTTTATTACATTTTTAAATAAAAACATTCAACTTTACCAAAAATACATCGCCTAAACAAATCAAAAAACAAAATAATTTTACATACTTTTTAATTCAAAATTACAAAACCCAAAATCCAATCAAGATTCAATAGTCTAGTAGTACAAAATGTTATCACCCGCGAAATTCATCATGCTCAAATCTTTGAAAAACGGCAAAACCATCATAAATGACGTAAAAATTAATTTAGTTATTTTTTTAAAGAAAATTATTAGAATAAAATAAAAGGCCAATTTTTGATAAAACTTTCAATTTTATGAGCTTTTTAGTGGACAAACCTTATAAAGATATAATTCGAATTCTTTTCATAACATCAAAAATGAATAATAAGCTCACTCAACCCACAACCTGAACGAGCTATGTCAGCTGTAACTCTACAACATATAGAGAAGGAATTTTACCCTTTAAACAGGGTTTTAAATTTAACTAATCTGTAGTTTATCACATGCCTAGAAAAGTCAGTTAACAGAAAGGCGAATATGATAACATTAATTTGTATATTGTTAATGTGATTTAATGAAAAAATAATAAAACAATAAAAACTATTTATTATTAAACACACCACTATGATTTATTTAGAATTGTTTTTATGGCTGGCTTTGAACTAATTTCTAAATACATACTGTGCATATGTATTTTTTAATTAGATTGAATTAGTCAAGAGACACTAGATTTCTAGGCCCTTATGCACTGCTTATGCATTGTTTGTGCTTGCTATGTGGTAGCTACGCTATTGCCGTTGAAAATGTTATTTGAAACATGCCAAAAGAAAGCTTTTCGACTTCTTATCTTTTAACTAGTACATCTCGATACTGAGACCTCATACATTCTAACAATAATAAACTTTGAATCAAATCACTCATTTTATTTTTACTAAGGATATTCTTTTCAACAATAACACATTAGTTAAAGCGATATTTTATTTATAATTTTATGTTTCTTTCATATTTTAGATTCGTTTTAAGAATTATGCTGAATGCATATATCATGTAAATTTTGTTTATTTTTACTGATGTATATATATAAATGACCAAAAATGCTTACATTTTTATCCAAATAGTAAACATGACTATAATAGTAATATCACAATGCAATAAAAATAAGTATCCCAAAATTAGACGAGAAATTTAAAGCAAAACAACATGAAATAAAAATCAATTATAACAGTAAAAGTAAATAAAGCAACTATCATTTTTTGATTAAAAAATAAATAAAAATATTTTTTTTTAAATTAAAAGCCATTTATAATTTACAAATTAATTTTCTTACTGGTAAAACATTGCAAATAATTACCTAATTATTTAAGCTTTTCAAATTTTTGAAATTAAAATAGCAATGATATTTTTTACAAAATTTAAAATCTCTGAAATCGCTCCATCTCAATTGTATCAAGTAAATAAGCTGTAAAAAATTCAAGAAATTTTCAAACCACAAAAATATCATAAATTTCAATTGTATTCGAAAACCTTTTTTAAAGTTTGTTTATATAGCACAAACGACAAAACAACACTTACAAAATATTTCACATAGCTTGATATGAAAAGCAAACATTTTTAGTAAAAACAAAACAAACTGACATGCAACTTACCATAATAATTAATATCATCTGAAGGGTCTAGATCCTATTTATTTAATAAGTTTAATCAGAAAAAATTTCAATTGAAGTAAATAGTCAAAACTAATTTTACATTAATAATAATAATAATAATAAATAATAATAATAATAAAATTAATATTTATAATAATAATAATAATAATAATAAAATTAATAATAATAATAATAATAATAATAATAATAATAATAATACTTTCAATAAATATAATGATAAAAATAAAAGTAACTAACCAAGGTGACTTGAATAATTATAAGACCTAGTTGTGGCAGATGTAGGCCGTGATCTACTTAACATAGAATTTGATGATTTGATGTTATGCTCAATTAGCGGATTTGATGAATTTTGATTGCTTTTAGAAACAAAACTAGATTCTGTAGACGAAATAAATGATCGTTTTAAATCGTTGTAACGATCTCCAGTTGCTTAATAAAAAATATTTAAACTAGATTAATAATAATAATAATATAAGAAAATGTCAATCCAACATATATTACATAACAATATAATTCGACAAACTCACTGTCATCATCAGGTAGAATTGAAAATCAAACTATGTCTTTAAATTTCCTTTACAAAAAAAAAATATATTTTTTTAAAAAATTATAAATTCTGTTTTTTTGGAATGACTATCCGTCATCTTTTTTATCAAGTTAATGATCACTTCGACTGAAGGAATTGAATAATACTCGTGAACATAATTTTGTGATTGTTTTGTTTTTGAAGTGATACATGGTAAAAATAAATTATATGTATGAATTTTTTTTTAAAAAAGTATTAAAGTTGAAATTTTTATAAATTTAGTAATATAAATTTTTAAAATTTGAGTTTTAAAAAAGAATTCATAATTTTTTAACAGAATACATTATCAAGAAATTAATGAATTAGTTATTTTGAAAGTCAATTTTAATCTATTCTAATCTGATTTATTAACACTAAACGTATGGAACCCGTCAAATTGACTGGTTCCGTAAATTTAGTGCTAACTAATGGCATAAAGAATTTTTTTTATTGATTGACTGTGAATCAGATGATTTTATTATATTCACAAATTTTCGATACAACCTTTTTCAAGTGATATATTAACTAATGATAATCGTAATCACATTTTATCAAAATATAAACATTGTAATATTTTTAAAAACAAAAATTCTACATCATATACATTTATTTTTGTAAACGCAGAAATCATTATCATTTTCTATAACTAATTTTTATAGAATAAAAAAATAAAAATTCAAATTTAATTTTAATTTAAAATTCTTTTCATACAAAATTTTTTAACAAATAACATAATATCAAATATGCTTAATATACATTGGAGATACTGTCTGTCATCTCCGCACTCCAGTTCTTGAGCATTGTTTAGTGAATGAATCGAATCATATTAGAAAACATTTTAGTAAGTTTATCAGTAAAAATAAGGTATTTCTGATTTTAAGATAATTGCAAAAAATATAAGCAATTATTGTAAATGAGTTACTTATGAGACATGGTTGATAAGATCTTTAAATCCTATTATTATTGTTCAAAAACCTCAGTCTACATGGATTTTAATTTATTTAAATAATTAAATGTTGTTTTTGTATATTATGTGTTTGATATAATGTTGCTGTTTATTAAAAATATTATATTAAGTTGGCCTTTTCAAATAATAATAATAATAATAATAATAATAATAATAATAATATGAAGAAACTTTAAATAATCTTTAAGATATATACAACTCATTTTAAATGTGAATAAACTTGGAATAAATAAAAATTAATTTCCAAATTATAATAAAGTTATATAAATTATTGAAATAATTAATTACTTAAATGTCATATTATAGCTAAAACAAAACAATTTCAGTCTCTTACTATAATTCAAAACTGATTTTTCAGTTACAGTTATATTCTCATTGTCCTTAGATTTGCTAAAAATACTATCATTAGACGGCTGGCTGAGTTGTGCCAATTTTATGGCTTCTGGCAATGGACCCGACCCAACGGAAATACTGCGATGAGGAATACTGGAGGAATTTTTATCTTTCGTATTATTGTCAATAGATATTGACTCTTTATCTGCTGAAGGCTCTGGAGTAATTCTTTTGGGTCGAGGACTCGTTGATCGTATAGTTGTACTTGTGTCTGATCCAAATAACATGTCCATCATTTTTGGAGCCGGCTTCTCTGGTGTAGACTAATATTAAAAAAATATGTTTTAATTCCATCTTCTTTAAATAATTACACTAATGGAAGATGAAACAGTATGACCAGACGTAGGCACTCGCAAGCTTCCAGATAATGGTCGACTGAATGAGGATTCATGAAGAGCTGATATATTGACAGCAGATTCAATAATTGAACTATGAGGTCGCTGTTGTTTAACTTTGCTGTCAACAGCAGGTATTGAACAGACTTTGAGGACATTTAAAGAATCTTTTTCTTGTTCTAAATAAATGTATACATATATAATATTTGTTAGCAATTGAAAATCATTATCAAAAGATTTTCGTTTAAATGAAAATATTATGTAAATATAAAGATCAAATTGTGATTAATAAACATTTTATATCTCAGACAAACAAAAAAATGATTTGTGTTGTCGAAATTAAAATTAAAAATTATGGTTAAATTTTAATTTAATATGATCCACATTTCTTTTTAGACTATAAATGTATATTTTATATACGGGGAATAAAAAACGTCTAAGAAAAAACACTCAGAAAGAAAATTAAGTTTAAAAAGATTATAGTTGAACAATAATTATATATATATTCTTTAGATCAGCTATTTTAGTTCACTCAATAATTAATTCTGAAACCAGAACTGAATTATTTATTTATTTAAAAAAATTATTAATAAGTAATGTGTAATCAGTAAACATTGTGCTATATTTGTATAGAGTAAATACAATTGTTAATAAAGAAATGATGTTTTTAAAGTACAAAAAAGAAAAAAATAAAAAATTCAAAATACGACTTTACGTAAAACAAATTATCGAGAAATAAATTTGATAGGGTATCGAATTTCTGATAAAAATTTAAATAAATTTTATTTAATATTTACAATTTGAAGAATGAATATATTTATATAATGTTTTCAAAAAACAGATAGTTCAAATAGTGATTTTTCATCTATTTCGAAGCGATAAAAGTAAACTTTCAATAAAAATAAAGGTACTTGTCTGTTAATTCACCACATTTTTTGTTTTTTTACAGAAATGAATGCAAAATCATTTATTCTAATATGAAACAACACTAAGCATGTAATATTTAATTGTTTGAACACTAATTTTCACCGGTTAAATGGGTGGCCGAAAAAGCACAATATCAGCGAGAATCGCATCAAATACATCCAATTGCCGAACTTTTGTACGTATTACGCCACATGTATTCACACATGTATGAATCCAACATGCCAATGTATGCTCCATTCTGACGTTTTTTATGTTCTTTTGCTGCCTTCCACGAACGCTCAATTCTCTGAGTATTTGCCCCAGTGATAGGATCAACAAAATATAGAGAGTGGGTTACAGTCCGATGATATGAACCGTCTCCAGCAATTGCAGTGATGCTATTATAGGCTCTCCATTGGTCTGACATAACTGTATTTCCTGGAAATATATGCGTAGATATCGGAAAAAGGGTGGCTGTAATTATGTCTTGGACAGTAAACATGAAACATTCACCAGTTTGTTGACATATACCTCCAAACACCAACTGTTGCGGTAATACTAGACCAGCATGGTTTTTGCATTTAGTAAACAGACTTTCGTCTATTTCAACAGTTGTGTTAGGTTCACCTATGACAATGAGATTATTGATCAACGTATTGGCACACACCTCTCTAATATAGTTATTCCAGTCTATAACAGATGACTTGAAAATTTCAAGTTCAGTTTCACAGAAATATCAGTTTCGAGTCTTTTGACCAATAATAAATTAGCAAAACAATTTGCCTGTATGATAGCCGTGATCCTTGTAACCATATCCCTTGCCAAACAGGTATATCTTGCCGACATGGACACTGACGACATCTCCAACGAAATCATGACATGTTTGTTTGAACAACGATGCAGATTATGCACAATTCCATCTTGTTAAAGGAACTGTAGACTATTTATTTTATCATTACATAAAGCGGATAATTGTAACAAATTCATATTAATATTTTATTAATTGTTTATTTATTTTATTTTGTTATTTGAAATGTTAATGAAATAATTTAACATATCAGAATGTTATAACAAATGATTTTGCATTCATTTCTGTAAAAAAATAAAAATTGGGGTGAAATTAACAGAAAAGTAGCACAATAAAAATAATGATCCAAACAAAAAACATAATTTCAACATGTTATTCTTCTTATATTCAATATACACAACTCTTTACTAAAAATTTTGTAAAATTTTGTCATCTAAGATAAGTTTCTCAATTAATTCATAATTAATTAGATATGTTTTAATTGAACATTTTATCCTTAGAATTTCACTTGCTTTTCGATTTTTTTCATAAATTCTAATTATTAAACTACTTAACAGTGAGAAATACTAGAAATAACATACATTTAAATTTAAATACATAGCTATATTCAAATAAATTTTTAAAAGAATTATTTAAAACAGTAATTCTACTATATCCAAAGTAAAAATTTGTTTTTGACTTATTACATGTAGTGCCTACAATATTTAGTTTTAATTAATTTCATTAAATTTTAATTAAAATTACAAATTCGTTATTAAAAATAACACATTAAAAAATTAAATTTAAAAATACATTTGAAACAAAAATATTAGCCTAAATTGTGTTTACATCATTTTGCAATTGAAAAAACTTGAAATAAACATTGAAATCAAGATTTCGTGTTGTCGATTAAAATTAAAAATCATGGCTAAATTTTAATTTAATATCAATCACAAATTTTATGCTATATTACTATAAAAATATCTTAGAATAAAATAATAAATTTCTTATTTGAAGCACTAAAATTTTATCAATTTATTTCAAAAAATTATTTAAATATTTATGATAATTAAAATATAGTAAATTACGAATTTTGGTTTCTTCAAAGTCTGCAAGGTCTCCCTTCGTTAATTTGGGATTGTAATATTGGTCTTCTGGTCCAAACAATGTTTCGACGTTTTCGATTATAATCTGAACAATCTTTGCCTGGGATTTATTGTCCATATATTCTTTGATGTCCGCCATTCGAAACCTAAATAATCAAATGAAATTGTCAATTTCGGTTTAAAGAAATATGGGGTAAAAATTCATTTTCTTGACATTACCTTGGTTTGGATTTTATAAGAGTCGGTGCAAACAATGTGCCAAGATTTACAGATCCCATTTGATTTTCTTCACTATTATTGGCAATCCTAAAAATTTACGAGGAATGAAAATTGAAAACAAAGTAAAACATTGAAATACTTTTTCAAATGATGAAATATTAATCCCGCAAGTTTTCTATTAGATGAAGGCAATTGGTTAACTAGTAGTTGGAGTTTAGTTACAAGATCTGACACCTCTCCACTTTCTGCTTCCTATAATGGATAAATTTAAGATAAATTTCCCCCTTTTTTTATAGAAATAACTCTGCTGTTTAAGATTTGGGACCCCTTATTAAAAATGTACACTACTGTGTAGTGATTTTTTAGTTTAATTAAATTAAACCAAATTTAATTAAATTTTGGTTATTTCACTATTAATACTGTGTTAGTATTTTGAAGTGTTTTACCATTTTGTTTTAAATTGACTGGGAGCTTTGTAAATAAAAAAAGTGCTTATTTGTTTGACATATTGCTGAATTTTATCATTCCTGCCGCAGCCTAGCAAACAAAACACTAGATAACATAAATCAAATATTTAGTTTTGTATCTCTTAAACGTTTATGAATTTTCCCCATCTTTAAGGATAGGATTAAATTCCTCCTCAAAAATATTTTCAAGATTTTACATCTGGGTAAAGAACGATAGCAATTTTGAACTCAATTCTTTTTTTAGTGTTTTCTTGAGAAGTCCTACAGTGATTCAGTGAAATGGACCTACTTTGGATATAATGATGATTATAAAGAAAAAATTGATTGGTGACTAACCTTTTGTTAGTCAATGATATATATGATGTTAAATTTACCCAAATTATTATTTGCTTGAAAGTTGATTCAGTTCCAATTTGCTTAATAATGAAATGCAGACCATGATGTATTCAAGGAATAAGAAAAACAAAAATCATACTTGATGACCTTGTTAATTCCGTGAAAATTGGTAAAAAGATGCTTATATATGTATGTATATATAATATAGAAACAGATCGTAAGTTTCCGAATTGATGATCTCCAATATCCTAGAAAATTCTCAAGATTAAAACCACCTGTCAAAAAATCAAAGGACCAATTTTAACTGTTTGCTGATATTTATTGTATTAGCTTAACGCCATGGATCTTTATTTGAGTTTCACGTGCACTGGAACCGCTCTTAAATTTGTAGAATATGCAATGCTTTTATTGAAATTCATTTGATGACGTGGTATTAAAACGTAAACTTATAACCAGGAACCCATTTTAAAACTGAAATTGATTAATGTACGTATCAAAATACAGACAAAACTGATGTATATTTAAGCCTGTGTTTATTTAAAATTAGTCACCAACCTTATAACCCTTGTATGTTTATACCTTAGTTGTATACTTAATATAAAACTTAAAATTAATATTAAATAATCAGCGAACTTTTCCAAGATCAACAAATTCATTATAAAGATGGTATGGCACAAGCGGCTCGGATAAGGAAATGAGTTTGCTTTTTACAACGTTAGCCAACGTAACTGGTTGTTCATTGATAAGATCTGCATCAGCGCCTTGACTATTGAGAGACTCCATAACCGATCCCACTTTAAGCTTTGAAGCAGACACGCGATATATTCCATGGGTTGATAATCCGTTTATTTCTATAACTTCAATGCATTTTAAAACAATTTCCGTCACTGCATCGACTTCTTTCTGCCATTCCAAATCCTTTTCAGCACCACCCTCTGTACATCCTGTCATACTACTAGTACTACCTGAAGTACTCTTTTTATTTTTGTTTTGTTGATTACGACGAGTAGCATCGCTAGAGGTGCTTCCTTGTGCTCCACCTCCACCTTGACGAAATAAATTTGAACCGAATTCAACTATTGTATTTAAAACTCCAGTTCGATTTGATGATGCTGGAACTCCATCTCCAGTTGGCGTAGTTTCTGTATCAGAATCTGAATCTGAATGACTTGGAAGCGTATTTCTATTGCCTTAATAAAAAAAGTATTTGAAATAAAAACTACACAAGTACCACAAAATTGTTAATCACTAGATGCAAAACACAATAATTTTATTCCATTTAAACAAACAACCTATGTATTATATTTTAAAAGTCATTATCTATGTTTCTAACTAATTACATTTTCCGTTTTTAACTTAAATTTGGAAATTCTCCAAAAAATCGATAGCTTGATTAAAACAAATAAAAAATTTATCTTACAATTTTTAAAGATTTTTAAATTGTAATCTATTTAAAATATTCAGTCAATATTTTAAAAATATTTTAGGTTATTTTAGTCTCTTAATTTATTTTAAACATTTGTTTTCCAAATTTCTTAATAGTTCAAATCTCTAGATTTATGAAGAATTACGGATAAGTTAATGACGTTAAAACTGACATAAAAAAGATAATGAATTCAAGTAATAAAGAATTTGACAATGAAAAGAGTTAACAGATTATTCCGTTTTAACTGTGGAATTTATTTATGATGAATGTCAAAATTATAAAAAAGAATAATCCTTAAAGCTTATTCCATTGAAATCTTTCGTTGTTTGAGGCTCTTAAAAACAAAATAAATTTAAGGATCCACTTTGGCTTTCATAATTACATCTTAATAAGTACCCATTCTTTAAATCGAGTTTCGTCAGCAACAAGAAAAGTAAATGTTTGAACTGGATCACAGCCTCTGTCTATATAGTCACCAATAAATTGATAATTCGAATCTGGGGATTTTTTAATCTATTTTGATAATTTCGATCAGATCAGTTATTCTCACAGTGAATGGGACCGCCTCTCAGTGAGCACTGAAGGTTTCTAGGAGGTGGTAGTGGGTTATTAGGCAATTAAGAGCGTTAAGGTGGACTAGTGGTAGGTGGTCATTTACAGAAGAAAAACTGTCATAAAGTTGGGGGGCTTAAAATAATTATTGTCCTGCAAAGTTTGGAGACTTGACCATTGGATCATGGAATCGATAACAAACTCTGATGCTATTTTGTTGGTTATGCATTAAGGTTTTTAACAAGAGGCTTTACTTTAATCTTACTTGATATATTTTTGGTCACTTTTGATCTGCTTTTTTTTCTTTAGTGATATTTCACTGATTTTCATTTTGACAAAAGATTATAAACTTAATTATACGCAACAGAAACTTTCGGCTCTGTCCTTATGAAAATGACAGTTAGAATTTTGTGTTGCGTAGAATTAAATTTTTGATCTTTGGTCAAAATGAGAATAAATTGAGACATTATTAATCGGCATTAGTTTCGACATTTATAAACATATTTACTTGGGCTAAGTAAACATTTCGTTCAACGGTAATAAAATTGAATTACATTTATTTTTAAATCAAAATAATATATAAAATTTTCTAAAAAATGATAAATCTTCACAAGCATTTAAAGTTTAATTTGTTTAATGGAAATATTTAAACAAGGGAAAAAATGAGTATTTAAACATAACTCCAAAACTTGTATAACCTAATCAAAAGAAAAGAATATTTTTCAAAAAAAATGTTATCATGAAATCCAAAATCGTATTTTATTGTTTTTTTAAGAATATACAGTTTTCTTTTCTATAGATGTAAAATATTATACATCAGATTGAAATGTTCTCTTTTGATGAAATATCTAAAATTTCTTCGGAAATGATAAATGAAGGTGTAATATGAAACATACGAAGCCTTATAGGACTTTTCAATTTTGGAGGACATTTGACGGTTTATTAGCTAGGATTAGTGCATAGTTTGGTGTTAGCTTTAGATTGAGGTCGGTTTTGTTTGAAGATTTATATTTTAAAGACAATTCTAATGATGTTTTGTTTTCAATATATGTATATTGAGGAAATTTTTCAATTTTTATTAAATTTATCAAAAACTCTCGCCTAACTAATTCTAATTTTTACATAAATAGTAAAGAAAAAGGAAATTATTTGGAAATCCTAACACGTTAAAGGTTTTGACGATAAGATACCGCAGTGACTTAATTCGACAATAGAAAAACTAAGATGTCTTTTGACTATTGCAAAATTACTCTTTTATATTTCTGGGTCTTTAGAAACGTTATTATAAGCGTAATTCACAATTCTAAAAAATATATTACATAATGACTTACGGGATTCGTGATCAGTTTCTTTTATACTACCAATGCCAAACCTTGTTAGACCTCTGGTTGTCTGCGAATCGGACCTAAAAAAGTGAATAGTGTTTGAGCACATTTGATATTCGAGTTATAAGAAGAATAACTTTTCATAATAAACGGGAAAACTCTATGCACTTAATATAAGTGACGCATAATAATAATAAAATGTTATGAAAAAATCAAAAAAAGCAAAATTACAAAGATGTAACATTTGTATTTATACCGGATAAGATGTTAAAACAAATTAATCAACAAGTTAGATAAGAATTCTATAAATTAATTTTAGAAACACCAAGATGTTATAAAATAATAAAGATTTACATAAGTTACCGTTTAAAGTGACCGAATTTGTGTCTAAGAAATACAAATTAAAAATGAATTGCAAATAAAGCAATTATAATTTTAATGAAAAAATTTCAGTTTAATCATATTTTTACACGTCTAGAAAATTCTAAAAAAAAATTCAATAATTTTAGGAATTTTTTTAGAAAAATCTATAAATTACACACAATTGCAGAGGCGTTCATTTTGAACAAAAATAACTAAATTTAGAATAAGTTATTATTGAGATTCAACTCAAGAATTCCAGGGATAAATATGTATTTTTATTAATTAATTGTTTTTATGATTTCTGTAAGCATTGCAAAACATTAATCTACTTTGTCAACTGATGTTTGCAAAAATAATATAAAGTGTTTCC
Organism: Schmidtea mediterranea; assembly: GCA_022537955.1. Taxonomy (NCBI): domain Eukaryota; kingdom Metazoa; phylum Platyhelminthes; order Tricladida; family Dugesiidae; genus Schmidtea; species Schmidtea mediterranea. Next base: position 18,392,429 of record CM039682.1, read on the forward strand.
CAAATTCTGTTTATTTCGTGGTATTTATTTACAATTTTAAAAATACAATCAGTATTGTTTAGAAATAAAATATTTTGAACTAAAAGCGAAATTATTCTGAAATTTTCTTAAAAGAATAGTCTTCTCACTCATAACACTTTCGTCCTCCGAACGAATAAATGAATTGTTCCTTGATGTGTTTTTCAATTTTCTATATATATATATATATATATATATTAACACTAGGAAAATTCAAAAAATTCAAAAATTCAATTAATTAAATATACAACTTTTAACATTAAAATTAATATAAAAAATATTTAATTTAATATTAATAAAACTGGCATAATCTGTTTAAATATTCTAGAATTTCATTGTTGTACTATCTTACCAGATGATGACAAAAAAACGGTAAAAGATAAATCGTAAAATGTGAAATTAAATCATTGCCATTTTTATTTAATTATGTATTTTTATTTGACCGATTTTTTACTAGGACAACATTATATAAAACAAATAATGGCTGTAAAACTATCCTGTTTTAATAAGGCTTTAAATAATCCAAAATTATCGTTTTTAATTTTAAAAAAATAATTGAAAATTTTTTAGTTTTTATTTACTTTAGCAGTAGTGTCCATGCAGTAATAATATTAATAAAAAAACCTTAAAAAGAAATTTTTAAAATTTAGAATGGCCGCTTAGAAATAAACAATATTGTAAATAATGTCATAAAATTATTTAATTTAGGGCCTTTTTTATGATCCCTGGTCGAAAATTTTTTGAATTTAGTCCAACTACAAAAATAGTCTTCTAGAAACACCTGAAAAATTATTTATAAATTTTCTTATAAAAATATATATTCTTTAAAAAAGACTTCATTTAGTTCGCTGTTTTGTCATTACAAAGTCTATTAGAAAATATAAATAAATAAATGGGTTAAATTCTTGAAGAAATATTTGTATTAATTAGATAAAGTGTATATTATTAAACCTATACGCACAAATAGAGGTGTGAAAGGACACATGTTTATCGCTGTGAGAACCGTAAACAAGTGTTTACTGTGATATTTACATAATTTTTAAATTAATTCATAACTTTGAAATTTCAAGCGACATCATAACAAAAATTTTAAAAAACAATTTCTTTCAGTATAATAATTATTTACTGAGTTCATACAAGACAGTTGAGATAAATCTGAAAATTAATCAAAAATTTGTGAATAATTAATCAACCCTAGATATTAAAACATAATTTAATTTTAAAAATAATTATTAGCAAATGGGTTGATTCTTATTTTGGTCATTGATTGAAAATAATAATAAAAGTTGTTATTTAATGACAATAGATAAATTAACGGCAGGATGGTAACTACAAATTATTAAGTGCTAGGACGAAATGTATGTTAATTTTAATCATAAATATTATTATTTATAATGCCTTATTAATATATTAGTATTTATTAATTTAGAGGGTCAACTTTGATGATATGCTTTATAAAGATAAACTGTTGTTTATAAAAGATGCAAATGTGCCATCCAGAATTATAAAAAAGGCTTAAGTTGTTTTGGTAAAAATATAAAAATGTCTAAAAACCGATCAAAATTATAAAAAAAACATTAAAAAACAAACAAATATGATAGATCAGTTTAGAATTAATACCAAAAACCCTGAATTAATATGGAATAAAATGTAGGAGGTTGAAATTTGAGTGATTCGTAGAAAAAAGACGAAATTTCGAATTATTTTTGTAAGAAATCTTTTAATAAAAAGTTCATCTTGTCAAAAAAAATATCGTTTTTTTATTGTATTTTCTTTCAATGAAACATTATTGAAAGATAAATGAAAAATTCGATGGGAAAAATATTTTTAAAAAATTATGATTTGAGTAGTCATAGTTTGACGGATAAGTTGGTTTTAAACCATTTTTTATGAACGATGATTTTAATTTAAAATTCCAATTTTATATAAATGAAAGTAAATGGAAAACTTGAAGAATTTGCGCCCTTAAGCTTTAAATGTGAAAAAATAATTTATAATATTACCGCTATCTAAAGTTAGGCCCTTTATATATAATGTGTTCATTGAAAATTTGATTAATTTAAACAAATATTACAATAACTAGCACATTGTCCATTGAATAATCAACGAACCAATATTGTTCTATAAAATTGCCAATGCCTTAAAGCAGTGGTTCCCAAATGCAGCTCGCGAAATGGCAATGTAAGATTTTTTAATTTTTAAAAATATTATTTATTCAAATTTTTTATTTTTTTAGTTAAATATTAGTTATAATATTTTAGTTATCAAGCTAGCAATTTCTTTTTTCTATATGTAAATCTTAAATGTTAATTAATTTTTTATTTAAATCTTATGAGGCCCCTCGAAATATATATAAATATATATATATATATATGGTATCCGGACGATTCATCAGTGGACGATTCATCGGCGGACTGTTCATTAACCGTCCACCTGATGAACCGTCCGCCGACGAAACGTCCGCCGACGAAACGTCCTAGAACCGTCATTCATTGCTGGACCGACCTCCGATGAACCGTCCGCCGATGAACCGTCCACCTGATGAACCGTCTGCCGATGAACCGTCCGCCGATGAAACGTCTTAGAACCATATATATATATATATATAATCTATTATTACTTTTTTTAAAACATATTTGTATTTGACCCGCCAAATATTCTGTAATTTATAATTCGTCCCCTTTAACTAAAACATTGGGAACCCCTGCTTTTACATGTGATTCAACAAAAATTTTACTTACTGTTGACAGCTGTTTTCTCATTTATTGAAACATTATTACATTTTAAAAAAAGAGAAATCTTTAGAGGTTACCGTCAATTTGTTCTTGTATTATTTATAATGAAAATATTTTAACCATTCAAATAAAATTAAATTCAACAGATAAAACAACATCAGATTAAAATTTTATACTCTCGTACTCTAATAAATATGAATTCCTTGTTTAAAATTTGTATTAATAAAAACAAAAATTTCAACAAAGAATATTGATAAAAATTGTATAATAAGAAAAAAGTTCCCAAATGAGATTCGGATTAAATAATATAAAGACCTTTAACATTAGAAAAAATACATGTGCAAAGTTTGAATTAATTTCGCCCCCACCCAAACTTTTATTAGTATTTCTGAAAATTTTAAAAACATATTCTTGTCCTCCTTTAAATTTAGACCTATATCTTTTTGTAAAATCTATTATAAGCTCTCTATAGCTTCTAAAATTGGTGAAAAATTCGGCAGGAAATCGGGTATTAGACGACGAAAATGGAAATTATATTTATTTTTAAATGACATTTTTTAAATCATTAACTCAAAAGATTATTAATAAACTAATAATTTTATAAATAAATAAGTTTGGCAAAGATTTTATTAAAAGAAAGCACCATTCAAACACTCGTCGTACGACATATTTTAGCAGTTTAACTGTCATCTTCAGTCACAAAAACCAAATTAAATAGAATGGATTAATTTAAATCTTTTAAACAAATTATTTTTTTAATTAAATATTTAAATAAATAAATATTTGAATAAATAATTAAATACATTAAACTAATTTCTAAAATGTTTTATATTTCTATAATAAAAATTTTAAAATAATAATGAAATTTTTTATAAATTAAATCATTTTACTTGACATAATGCAAATAATATTAAAATTTTAAAATTTTAAACAATACAAAAAATCAATTTATCACAATTTAACATACTCAAACTATTTAAAAATATTTAAAACATTCGTAGTCATTACACTTTGTACATTAATCTTTGGATCCAATGACCTTATCAACAATGCCTCACATATAACACGTTCCCAAACTTTTCAATAAAATTTTAAAATCAGACATTCCTATTTTACTTATACAGCCTCTATTGTGTTCACTAAAATTGGTCTAACCTTTTTCAATCGACAATTCTCTAGAACTCGAGTACAGAGATAAGAGGAAGTTTCTCCAATGTATGTGGCATTACACCCATTACATGTAGATTGATAAACGAGATCAGAACACAATCCAACCGGAGTTTTTGATTTATTAATAAACATATTGCGTACCTTACATGAATTAAAAACGATGTTATAATCTAAATTTCCCATCTGTTTACTTAACTTCCTCTTAAAATTTGATAAACCTTCCTAGAACGGCTTATCATTATTATATACATTTTTACTATTATTTAGATCGGTGGTCCTTAATCTTTTGGTAATGAAGGAACACTTTGTTATCTCAACATTTTTAGCGGAACACCTGGGGTCCTTTCAACTAAGTACCAAAGAAAAAATGTGCAAGATTTGCGTGAAGCGCAATACTTTCTTAAAAGTCATGGTTGGTGTTGTAAAAATGGAAGAAACCCCCCACCGCGAGAATTTTTTTGTAAAAGTACCCGTCAAATTGCAATTTTAAAACATTTCAATGTAAAAATGAAACTAAATTGAATTCTGAAATACCATATATTTTTGAATATCTAAATTTGGCGGAACACTTCACCTAATTCTACGGAACACCGGTTAAGAACCACTGAATAAGATAAACACTTAATTCACATTCATTTGTCAAATTTCATTCAGATCTTCGCAAGCAAGGATCCTTTGGATTTTAAATTAATTTGTCAACAGTCTCTTTTATCATCAATAATAAAAATGATTTCGGATACCCATTCCTTATCAACAACTCAACCAATTTATCAATCCTTTTTATTGAACTGGCAAAAATAGAACATTTGTATCTTGGTTGAAAATTATTTTGCAATAACAAATTTTTGTTGTAAAATTTTATTAAAAAATATTCTACTTTTACTAAATGTTTAAGCTGATTGTAAACATTAGAATTTAATTGTTTCCTTTGTTTTTCCGGTTTGAGACATATCAACAATTATACTTTTACTGAAAATGTTAAATGTCATTCCTATAAACTATATACAAATTGTTAAATTGACTAAGAAATGTAAATAATGTTTCCATATAAGAGCGTAAAGCTCTGTATTAATTTTGGATTTTCTTACAGTAATTTTGTCCGTAAAGTCTTTATTATTACCATTTATTTATATGGATGTAGAAATAATTTAAAATAATATAATTATAAAGTTGTTTATATGAAATAATATGATCGCCTAAATGTCATTTATGAATGGGTGTATTTGTTTAAGATATTTACTTAATTTATTTCATCCGTGAGTATTAATTTGTAATAACACTTTACTTTTCTAATAACAATACATAGGCAAGTTATAAGGACTTTTATTTTTCAACTCTGATTTCTTTATAAGTGACATAATATTTTCTACAAAATTTGACTATGAATCAGATTTTATAGAAAATATTATGTCACATAGGCAAGTTGTTTAAATGCGTTATAAAATTGCAATATATCAACTACATTGAAATTACACTGAGCAAAAAAAACAAAGTTTATCAATAGAGAAATTATTAAATTCCGAACTATTCGAAATATTTACTGCCATTTAGGTTGAAATAGAAAGAAACAATTAAAATAAAATTTTGTTAAAAATGATTTTATTAACTGTTTCCATTGTTTTACTCAGTGGTCATATTCAGGTGCTATTAATGTTTTATATAAATATATATCCTCGTGGGAGAACACTGTAAATACTATGAACATTTTATGTGGTAAACTGTCATTTAGTTTAACACTAAAATTTAGTTTTAAAGAGTTAATTTTTTCAGCTCTTTAAAGATTTTAATTAATTCTCTTTCAATTGCATTAGTCTTATTAATTAAAAACAACTATAAGAACTTCATTTCTTTTTTACCTCTGATTTCTTTTCATTTTCCAATGACATTAAAAGTTTTTTTTTAACTATGAATCAGTAATGATATCAATAAAACATCGATATCATAGTCCAACCAACTTTAAATATTTACTGTAAATACATTTAAAGTTTGATATTCATCCATCATCAATTATCAAAACAGTGAGATTCTTTTAAAAATTCTATAGTGGTCGGAGGCAGAATAAATAGTATTTTGTGGAATAAACAATAAAAATTATTAGCAAAGTCTTAAAATGTTTTCCGGGATGAAAAAGAAATAGATACAGTAATTAAATAATATTCAAAAATACAATATTTTAACAATTCGAAAAATGAATTTTTGTAGAAACTTGTCAAAGAAATTTATAATACTAACAAAATAAAGTACTAATATGCACTTATGTCACGCTTCATATATAAATATTACTTATTACATGCTGCTAATTATAAATGTCAGTAGCATATTTTTTTTCTTATTTTAGTTTTATTCCCTTAAATTTGAAGCTTGTTCTTAACGGGCTTAGAACCACACAGTCAACTACTTCTTAAAATTTTTCATCGTTATAAAAATAATTATTTTTTTTAATGTTAGAGAATGACGGATGATTATTTTTCAATACTTTCAGTTTCATTTATTGTGTATGGGATTGTTCTAATTTATATCTTACAATGAAGAAATATTCAAAAGGTTTTTTGTAGCTTTCATCGAACTTTTAAACATTCCATTGCTCTAAATAAGACTGTGATGTAATGTTTGTAGTTTTTTTCACTTTGATTAAACAATCTACAGTACAGTTGAAATCTTTAAAGACCATTCCGGTGGTAATCCGTTTCTCAAATTTCACAATTTTCATTGATATTCCTGACTTCAGAGTTTAAATTTGTCATTCAATCAAAAATTATTTTTTGATAAATTTTTTAATACATTTTATGTTACATGCTTCATTCTGTTGCTGGAAATTTCTTCAAAACTAAAAATCCTATAACACACCGAATTTTGACTAGGGGAAATATTATTTTATATTAATACTAAAATTAATTTAAAAATTAGTCTATAAAAACCGGTAAAAAAATTAATTTTTTTATTTAGGAAAACACATTTTAGGACCTTGTTTTGGTCAAAAATAAAAAATATACAAAATTACTCAAAACCACTTGTATAAAAACTTATAAATATCGTTTTAAAATAACATGTACACTGGATAAAAAGTTACATTTTTTTCTTGAATAAACAAATGTTCTAACTTACACCGCCTATGAGATAATAAATATTAATAAAACCATTTTATTCTTAGCTTTCATATTGTTATTTTCAATTCTCAAATATATTCGAGTTTGAGAATTACAGTAGGAAAAATACGACGCCGCTTGAATTACCTCGAGCTTGTACGTTAAAGAGGTTAAATATCAAAAGAAATATTAAAGTAAGTTATTTAAGGGAAAAAATTATTCAAAAAGTATTATGAGTGAAATATATGATAAAATTGAATACTTTTCTTTGGTCGTTGCACAATCATGATAGAGCTCCACTTGAAACTTTTCACTGTAAATATCAGGCTTATTTGACAATTGTTTTTCAATCAAACACCGATAATCATAACACGGTTTATACTCTTGGAATTTATTGCTCAAAATTGAATACTGAAATAAAAAGAAAGAAATATAAAAACTACTGATATGGAAAATGTACTTCATTAAGCATGGTAGTTCTTGTTTCAGCTAATATTCTCAGATATTCCGCCAAAGTATCCTTAACCACTTCATCACTTCTAGATGTGGTTAATCTGATGTCACACAAATGTTCCATCTATACAAGATATAGAATAAGCATTATATACTAAACCAAACAATGACAGAATTTACTTTTTTCTTCTCAAATTCTATTAATTTATTATTCGCATTTTCCACAGACTCCTTATAAGAATACATTTGTTCTATTTCCTATAATATTTGCAATAATATATTAATTCACATTATTATCAGTATCTATAAATTCAAATTTATCATTATTCTTATAAATATATATATATATATATATATATTTCGAGGGGCCCCATAAGCTTTAAATAAAAAATTAATTGACAGTTAGGATTTACATACAGAAATATAGATTTTAAATATTTATTTTAAAAAAACCCAATTATAAAATTAAAAGTCATGATCGAGAGGTAGATAATTTTCTACATTAAAATATCTGTACAAAATATAAAAACATACAAAGACATATTTTTAAATTTTTAATATATAAATTTTGATGTTCAGGGCCCCTTCAAGCGCGGGGTCTGATTGGGCACAATCACTTTAATCGACTCATATCTGGCCTTATATATATATATATATATATACTAAAAACTTCATTCCCATTATATTTTGATTTTTTAAATATTCCGATCTTTAATAAAATATTATAAATTTTAAGTTATTTAATAAAAAAAAATGAATAAGTAGTGGAAAATTAATTAATAAAAGATTTTGGGAATAGAAATGTCAAAAAATTACATTTATTTTTTGGTTTTGTAAAATATTAGTTTCTATTAATCAGTGTTTTAATAATAAAAAGTAAATTTGCTGGTGAGATTTTTGAGTTTGTTTTGCTGAATTCTGTTCAAATAAAATTATTTGACTAAATCTGGAGAAAATTTAGTTCAGAATATTTTTCCTAAACGTGTTTTTTAATTAGAAATTAGTTTTAAGCATGCAAAACAAACCATCAGCCAGCCGTGGCTGCTAATAACTAAATCTTATTCCAATTCCTATTATTTTGTATAATGTTTAGCAAATGTTTTTATTTACTATAATTTTAGAATCTAAAACAATGACACAATTCTTTTAGGCTTGAGACACAAACAAAATTTTTTCCTTTATGGCATTTTTAATAATAAAAACACAATTTATAAAATTTTACAACTAAGCTTCCATTTACATTTTCACAGGCGTGAACTAAGCCGGAGGCACGACTGGAGAATTCCCAGTTGCCAGTTGGAAAAATCAGATGAAAGACCGGTTAAATTAAAAAATTAAAATAATAAATATAAAAAAAATTAAAATGTTTTTTAAATAATTATTTGCAATTATGTAATATCTATTTGCTATACTTTGTAACATTTAATAATAACAACCTTCTTGTACAGTTATATGTACTGTTAATTTGTTTTACTATCCGTTTTAGAATAGTCTATCAGAGTCGGTCTAATCGGTCAGTCCGCTACTGCATTTTCAATCCAATATATTATTGTAAATAAAACTTTATTTTAACATTTTTTACATTTATTTTAATAAATTTTATCATAAATTTCTCCAATGTAACTTTTGTCCGATGGTCTAAGACAGTTTTGTATATGAAAAAAATTGACAACAGTTAATTAATTGAAAAAAAAATGTTGAAATTACTTTTTTATCATTATCAGCTAATTGCTTCTCAAGTTTGTCAACCTTCAGTTTTTGTTTACTCATCTGTGAAGCAGATATTGAGTCAGCTGAAGTGGTACTTGATGAGGCCGATATAGTGGCTGTGGATCCAATTCCATCAACATTAACATTAGAAGTATTTGACTGATTTGAAGTGTTAGTTTGGGCAGTAGCGTTAGTAGATCCGGCTAATTGATATTTACAATTTTATGTCAAAAATTATATATAAAAACATGTATTATAAATATAGAAAAATAAGGCTTATAAAACGACTTAATCATGCAAAACAATTATTATGTTGATAACGTAAAGTATCGTATTTCTAATTTTTGGAAAATTATTAAAATATCAAATTTCATTATTAATAAATTTGTTTTAAATCGTTACAAATATTATTTTCAATTATTCAAATTTAAACAAATTTATTGGATTGGGTTGCAGTTTATGATTAAGTGAAAAAATAACGCATTAATTGATCATCTATGGATGCTGAGCAAGTTTGATTAAATTTTAGAGAATAGATCATTTACCTAGATGGGTTCACATTTTTTGGATTTACTACCTGTGCAAGAGGATAAATTACCAAGGCTGCATCTCAACTTTCTCTGACACTCATTTCCAAGAAGTGGATATTCTTTTCTCATGAGCATCAACATAAAATGTGTAGAGGTACCAAAATGTGAGATGGTGGTCTCTTATTTAAATAAATAAATATATTTAAAAACGCTTATTAATCAAAAATTAAAGTTTCAAATAAATTCTAAAAAATAAATGTTTGCTATATTTTGTATGATTTTTTGATATATGATTTTTTGTATGATTTTTTTTTGGATTAAAGACGATAGGATTAATTTGTCTATTTTAATCTGTAGATTTTTCATAGTATTTTGATAATTCTCATTATGAAATACTAAGTAGAATCTCTGTTGATGTCAAATCTATTTAGCATGGTAATTAGATGAATTATTATGTGATTAATACATAACATTATCTAGCACAAAAATAATTATCAAAACAGAACAATGATATACAAATTTGTAATTCTTTCTAGCTTAGTACTACCATTTAGGGGTGTTGTAAACAGAAGTTACTGAAAGTATTAAAAGTTTATTTCAAATAAAATGAGCTTTTCATTTAAACAAAACATCAAAATTTGTTTCAGAATACTTTGTAACTAAATATGAAAAACAGTTTATAGATTGTTGAGGCGACAATCAAATACAAAAAATGCTATTATTAATATTATAAAAAAATGTTTAATTATTGTTATTTTTATTATTATTTAAACATTAAAAATATTTTTTTGTCGAATACGGAATCATTTATATACATTATTAAAAATAATTAACAGTGTAAGCCAATTTCGAGAAGAATCATAAAGCGAAAGAATTGTTGAATTTTGTTTAGTGAGTGATCACGACCTACATATTTACAAATTTATTTTAGGTCGAAATATTTCATATTTAAATTTATGAATAAACATTGCGGAAATTAGAATACACCACTATTTACTAAAATTTTATTATTATTATTATTATTATTATTATTATTATTATTATTATTATTATTATTATTATTATTATTATTATTATTATTATTATTATTATTATTATTATTATTATTATTATTATTATTATTATTATTATTATTATTATTATTATTATTATTATTATTATTATTATTATTATTATTATTATTAAAAATTACAAAACATTAGTAAACTATCATTTTTTTGTCACCTTTGACCGGTTTTCTTTTTACAAAAAATAATTCTATAGAACACAGTTTTTGGACTTTGCCTTTATTACCCTTGCATAGGATTAATTTTTGATATTTTTTCAGAATGAAGATAAATTAAATAAAATATTTACATTATTCAATCTGACCAATTTGAAATTATCTCTTCAATTTGGGGTATTTTCATTAAATTTATAATGATAGCAATTACTTGTTCAAAATTGCTTTCAACCAAAACCTGATAAACATAAATCTAGGAAATAACCAGAGAGAGAGGAAAATAAACAAGATAAATTTTCCCAAATCTTATTTGACAGATTTATAAATGAAACATTGGTATCTTTCAACAATACATATGATAAAAAGAAAAAAAATATTAGATTTGTCTGTTTTGTCAATAATATATAATAGATAAGGTTTGAATGAGATTTTAACTATCTTTACAAAACTTTTATTATTCTTTGACACGAATATAAAATTCCTTTTTAAATAGCTCTTTAAAAAATTAAACCAGATTTTTAATTCTATTTACACAGATTTTATTTATTTTAAATGATTTTTAGTTATATAACCTACAATGCATATAACATGTTTGGTAGTTTTAGTAAAGTTGTGAAACATTAATAATAATAAATTTAATTGCGACTATTACAGAAAATGGTTAGAAATAAGTTTTATCCTCGTTTCTTTATTACACTGTGTTTTGTCTCTAATAATAATAATAATAATAATAATCATAATCATAATAATAATAATAATAATAATATTATTATTATTATTATTATTATTATTATTATTATTATTATTATTATTATTATTATTATTATTATTATTATTATTATTATTATTATTATTATTATTATTATTATTATTATTATTATTATTATTATTATTATTATTATTATTATTATTATTATTATTATTATTATTATTATTATTATTATTATTATTATTATTATTATTATTATTATTATTATTATTATTATTATTATTATTATTATTATTCAATAACCTTGACACATAACTAACGATTTTAACTCTTAACCAACCTTGTTCTATTTGACCCGACTTTCCGATCATTAAATGACTCTAAATCAACCTTGGCTTTTTAATGACCTTAAATAGAGCGTTACCTTAAATTATTTTACGAAATATTGCATAATACTCAATTTGAACAAAACCTTTTTCAAAAATTTTATTGTAGGAGTATCGCAAATAATAAAATATTAAAATCTTGAGATTCAATGAAGTCGTAATGTACGGTATATGATAATTTAGGGGAAAATATTATAAAGTCACTTCCAGAGTTTCAAAGTATATTGAAAACTTTATTTTTCACAACCAAACTAAAAAATCTTTAGATTAGAGTTGTCAGTTGATACATTTAAAGTTGCAGTTACGTTATTTCATATCTACTTGTCTTTCGGATTTATAATAATTTTAAAAAATCTTTATCGAATCTTTTGGGAAACCCTTCCTATTAAAAATTTTAAAAGTTCTTCAATTTCTTAGATAAAAAATAAACCATTTGAATAAATCATGAAAATAGATGATCCGAAATATTTATAACATAATTAAAACAAAAGTTAAACAATATCTCACTTTCTTGAATTCCATGATCCTGCATGTAGGTCAGCAAAGCTTGTGCGTTTGTTAATTCTTCTCTCAGTTTCACCCCTTGCTGGCATCTCTGATAATAAGCAGATTTTGTTTTTAACATTGTATTTTCCGCGTCCATCATTTTTTTGCAATCCGATTTCCATTTTTCTTTATAGTGCTTTCGTGTTTTACTGAATTCAGTTCGTTGACGATTGATAACCTAAATAAGAAATAATAAAAAAGGGAAAATAATTAAATATATATATATATATATATATGCGCACTAAAGGCTCGAGCGACACATTTTTCGAGGCATATTATAAAAAAAATCCTGAGATAAATTAATAATTGATGTCTGATATTAATGAATTTTAATTAAAAACCTCTCGAATAAAAAATTGACATAATATATTAAAAGGTGGCGTCGCAATTACTTTTAAAGTTGAAATATTAATGTGACAACATATTCTTTAATGCACTACTCTAAATAAAATTATGTAATTTATTTTTATTTTTTAAATCTGACTTTCTATTACTTTAATACATTGACAATTTTCTACAGTATTTTTAACAATGAATAAAACTATTCTATTCTTTTACCATAATGATTAATTAATTTATTAACGGTATGAGATGGTCCACATTTGCTTACATTGTTTAAATTGTCGACAATGCTTTCTATTATATTTTCTCTTTTTTTATACTGGTTATTGTCAATTATTATTATTTTTCTGGATCCGATAGTTTGCTTTGTTTTTGTTGTTGAAATCATAGTGTTATTTTTATGTCAAAATTCTCCAAAGTTGATATTTGATGTAAAACAATTTTTATGGATAACTATCAAAATTGTGCTATAATTTTGTTTATCATTGTTATATTTAAATAGTAATAATGAAACTTAAATACCAAAATAAATAATTAACTCAACACAAATTCAAATTCTATTTCATTTACTAAATATTTAAACAATCTCATAATTAAATTAACTTATTCATATATATCCCATTCAACCCCTTGTAAGAATCATCGATATACAGGGTTATCGTTTCTTGTGGATCGGATAGGATATCTTGTCATAGGTTTTTTAGTTCGTATAGGTGTTTCTTGTGATCTAACACTCCGCTAGTCATTCGGTATTTTTTTACTTGTTTATAATTTCTCTGAAGCATTCTTCCATCTTTACTTTATATGTCTATTTATTAATGACATTTTCAATCTGAAAAGGACCATAATATTTTGAAAACGTATCTTGATTATTTTCTTTTTTAACCAATACCATATCGCCAATTTTTATCTCATTAAATATTCTTCCTTTTTCATAATAAGCCTTTTAAATCTCCTGATTACTTTGGGTGTTTTCTATGACTTATGAATTTCTTTCATATCTAATTTCCGTTACTCTAAAAACAAATCATTATATAAGTTATCAACATCCAATGGTGTATTTATTCGAGGTTGCCGCCCGAATAAAATCTCATAAGGTGAAAAACCTGTTGTCTTTTGTACTGTAAATCTGATTCGCATTTCGATCATTGGTAATATTTCATCCCCATTGGTTGACCTTCTTTTTTTTAAAACACTGGAAATCATTAATTTGGATAGTAGAAATAATCTTTCAATTAATCCATTATATTGTGGATAATATGGAGATGAAAAATTTTGTTTTACTCCCATGATCATATTGAAAACCTCAAATAGTTTACTCCGAAAATTTGAACCGTTATCTGAGTGAATATATTCTGGGCATCCAAACTTTGTAATCCATTGAGTTCATATAGAGCTAGCCACAGAAATATATATCAGTGGAATCAGACATGCGTATTTAGTAAATTAATCTATAATACCGATAATATATCTATTTCCTCGTAGTGTTATTTGTAAAGACCCAGTTATATCAATAGCAATCATTTGAAATGGCTGAGATATTTTTAAATTTTGAAGTGATGATCTAATTCTTCCATCTTTATCTTTCGATTCTTGGCAAAAAGTACAAAGAGATATTTATTTTCTCGTGTCACTTAGAATATCTGGTCAAAAGAATTCATTCTGAACAGCTTTGTAGGTCTTTTTTACACCGACGTATCATAGTTTCTTATGAAAATTATTTTTTATTTCCTTTCGTTTTTTGTTGTACTACTTCACGGTAGATTTTGTTATCAATGATGTATTACAAATCCCTTCGAATTCTAAGATTATTTTTATGTTTTAATATTTTCTTTGAGTCATAAGAAAAAGTTTGGAAAATATTTTCGTCTTTGTAATCACTTTTCAGATATTAAATTATTTTATCTATTTCTCCAATGCTTCCACTTTCTTCCTTTGTCACTTCTCAGGATTTGATTCAGATCTTGAACATGATTCATTGTAGATTTTTACATTACGCTTCTCTTGGGGTTTTTTGAGTAGTTACTGACATTGTTCACATTGAGCAAGTCTTGACAATGCATCAGCGTTTAAATGTTCTTTTCCCATTCGGTATTAAATTTCTAATCCAAAGACAGAATTTAGATGTATTTGGAGAATCCCACTATAAAAACTTCTTTAATGTTTGATGATTAGTTCGAACAACAAATTTTCTACCTAAAAGATAATGTTTGTATTTGAGAACAAATTTATAAATTGCCAATAGTTCTTTTCAAGTTATACAATATTTTCGCTGAGCTTTTGTCATACATTTTGAGCCATACGCTATTAATTTTTCTTCGCCATTTTGAATTTGAGAAAGTACTGATCCGATACAACCATTTACTTAAATATTTAAACAATCTCATAATTAAATTAACTTTAATTCATATATTTCACAATCATACTTTCTTTCAGACTACTTTTTAAATTTAAAATTTTTATTTAAGTTTTATTAAATTAACTGAACTCCATTATGTTTTTTTCTTGTGATACCATTTTGGATTGAAGATATTATGCTAAAATTTAGATGAAAAAGTAATTTTGTGTTTTAAGTACTAAAAAAATAATGAATATTTTTCTTTTAGTTTAATGTTTTAATAAAAAATCAAAAATAAACTGACAACTAACTGACAACCCTAGTCAAAAGACACGGGCAGATTTTATTTTACATTAATACTTGTCAAATATTTAGTAAAAAAACTGAAAACAATATGACAAAAACCCACTTGGGAAATCTTGAATATTAGGAGGTTTCTCATAATTCATTTTTAGTTTGTCGCTAATAAATAAATATAATGAATAAATAATGAATAAATCTTATCTAGAAAAGGAAAATTAGAGGAGAAAACAGAGTGCGTCGACAAAATAATTCAAATCAGTAGATCGTTATGTCACCACTAGACAATGTCATCGCTGGACAGCATACCCCCCGGGGATAACATTTTTTCTAAGTCTAAAAGTACATTTCTCTGAGACAAAGACAATGACTCATTCAAGGTCATTGGATGAGTCATCATATTTTCTCAAGGTCATTCATTTTTTCAAGGTCATTGGGTGAGTCATCATAATTTCTCAAGGTCATTCATTTTTTCAAGGTCATTGGGTGAGTCATCATAATTTCTCAAGGTCATTCCAATTTTTTCAAACAAAATGCTAAAGGATATGGAACCCGAATATCCGTGTGGTGATGGATGTCATTGCTGTGCTGCCAGATATCGGAAGTATGTGGAATGGGCTTTGAATAAAGCTCTTCGACAATATTACTATAGTAGGATAATTTCTTTTTAATAAAAGTTTTTGTTGTTAATGACTTTATTTTTATATAATAATAATAATAAAAAGTTATAATAATAAAATAAAAAATAATAATTAAAACACTACTTATAAAAATAAGTAGTAAACTATATTTAAAAATTTTGAGTGACCTTAAAAAAATTTGAATGTCCTTGAAAAATATGATGACTCATCCAATGACCTTGAGGAAATTTGAATTACCCTGAGAAAATTTCTTTGACCTTGAGAAATTATGATGACTCAGCCAGTGACCTTGAATGAGTCATGCTATTTGTTTAAATTAACTTGAATGAGTCATTGTCTTTGTCTCAGAAAATTTGTACTTTTAGACTTAGAAAAATTATTTATCCTCCGGGGGTATGTGATCTAGCGGTGACATAACCATCTACTATAATCTCAAAAGGAAATAACTAAAAACCATAGAACATTGAAAATAATAAGATTTTTATTGAATACTATTATAGAGAACATTATTATTTCCAGTTAATAAAATTTTATTACAATTTGAGTTTTAACTATGAATACAATAAATATATATTTAGATAATATAAATAATTTAATTTTCATAAAAAATTAATTTATAAGGTCTTGAATTTACTAAGCACTTTGCATACATGGAAGTTATAAGTTAATAAACTCTTTACACGACAATGGAGGACTTTACTTTGACGAATAAAACGGTTGGTAAATCAAGTTTGCTTTCATTGTCAATCAATATGTTGAAATTGTAATCCCAAACTGCCCAGGAACTTTTTACTCAACCTAGTATTTAATATATCAAAAATAATGAAAAAAATAAGATCCCTAGTTGGATAATATGAAGTATTACTCTCGTTGCATTGAATAAAGTATAGGAATTAGGATACGGATGCAGTCTACTAAGTAGATTTTATTTATGATTTTTGTATATTTTTATATATTTATGTGAATTTTAAATCACCTAAATTTCGGTTTTCATGGACATATTTTCTACAACTAGTGGCTCCTAAAACACTTTCAAAACACATATGTGTCCTTTTACAATTGACTTTATACAACACACTCAAAAACGATTACCTACTAGGAGACTATAAATTTAAAGTAATAAATTGAATTCAAAAAAAAAAATAATTATTGCAATTAATTTTTATCAAAAATCAAACAGTTGTGAAAATAAAAATTTCTTTAATATATGTAAACAAATTTATGTAAATGAGATACACTTTTGTCTGAGTAAATTTAATACGAAATCTAAACTTTTGCTTATGTGAACTGAATTTGTTAGAGATATTTATTTTATTACTTGGCTTGCTCATTTAAATTAAATATATTATCAAGTATGACATTTTTTAAATAAATAAGTAATTATTAAAAACTATTATATTCCAAAAATTTAATAAACTTTAAAATTAACTTACATCTAAAAGCTTTCCCAATTTTTTATTATTCTGAATTTCAATTTCTTTGCATTGGTCAATGATCTAAATTTTTAAAATAAATGGTAATTATTGAAAAATGCATTAAAACAATATAATAATAATCACAATGTTCTAATATAAAAAGCGTCCAAAATAGAAGACTCTCGTTATTAATCCTTTCATAATAAGGATGACTTATGAAGTAATACAAAGATTTTATGCATTAAAATTGTTGTGAACTTACTAAAAAATATGACAGTAATAAAATTTCTGAAAATACATTTCGGATTAAACATTTGCTGAAAACCGATAGTAAAATAGTTATAGCTAGATTGTAGTTATAGTAGATTGGGTCTCATAGTTGTGAAAGAGTTAAATATAAAACAAATATAATAAAATCAAGAAATAGTTATGTGAGTCAGATAACAAGGACATTACACCTTATAAAGCATTTATGTTTGTAGAGAAATCGGAAAAGATTTTTCTTATGTAAAAAAAAGAAATTAAATCTTTGTCTTTTAGAGAAAAGGTTGTTCTAGTAAATAAAAACATTAAATTCAAATACTATTTATTTTGTTATAATCAAAAAAATTGTAACATGAATTGGTTTCCATTAAAATACTGAATAATATGATTTTGAAATATGATGAATTATAAAGAATATAAATCTTGATAGTTTTTTCCGTATACTTTTAAATTCCATCCACTTAAGGTTTTTGATATATTCTATATTTTTCCAAAACCTTCAATTTGTGTTTGTGGTGTGTAAAATAATAAATTGGTAAACTATTTGAATGAACGGTACAAATCCTTTGATATCAAAAACATTTTTTAGATTTCTGTAAAGTTTCTTCAAAAGAAAAATCATATCATCTGCTTTAAACTCAGTGAAACATTATTGGTTGAAGAGAATAATATATATATATATATATATAATAATATATATTAAAGAATTTAATATTATATAAAATATTAAATTTAAAATATTAAAACGTTTTTTCAAAATATTTCAATATCTTTGTAAACCTTATGATAGTTCTTTCAGTAAAATCCTTTATTTTTTTAATCTGGTTTTGTAATATCGTTATCTATAGTCACAATGAAAATAAATGAAATACTAATGCTAATCTACATATTCAAAATCTAAACAAATATAAAGTTTCCGGAAAAATTTAAAATTAAGTAATCATTCCTGAATTGTTAAACTTGAAAGACCTTTCATAATAAAAAAGGTTTTAAAAAATATATTTAATGTCAAATTTATACTCACCAACTTGCTCAAACTCAAGGATTCTGACCTCATCGGTGCACCGAACTAATAGCTTAATTAAGACAACACTTATAATTTCAAATATAATCAAACCATGACACTGGAACTAACTGTAGTTTCGAAACTTTGAAACTGTTTAGACCAACTCCGGCATAATTCAATCTCTAAAATATAAAAAAAGGTAAATAAAATAACTCATTATTGAAAAAACCCATATATGATTTAACTTCAATTTTATATTTAACACAAAATATTGAGAGATCGTCGAAAATAAATGACGCTGTAAAGAGATCAATGGAGAAAAGGATCAAAAATTTTTATTGAATCACATTGTTGTTTAAATTTTAAGAAATTTAAATAGAAAATTAAATTCTAATTAAATATGAATTATATGAACGGATGTCATTGAAAAAAAAGAAGACAATATAGTCTCTTAAAAATATAATTGCAATCATAAAAATCTTAGATTACGAATAGCAAAAGTAGTAAGCAATAAAGGATTTACATCGCATTGGTCACATTTGTAACAAAACGACTGGTAAAAGAAAATTCATCATTACTTTGAATTATGTTACTGTTGCTGTCAATGTCACTTTTTCTAAATTCACTTAAAAACTTCAAGTACTGTTGATTTGAAAGTCTTGTTAAATTGTACTGTAATATTCAATGCAGTTCGTAATGGTAGACTAGTTTCAAGCCTATTTGCTTTATTTAATTATTGCTGTTCTATGTAATGATTGCATTGACCACTTACTGTTGTTTCGAACTTATCAATGTATAAATATATTTGAAATCTTGAAATTAGTCGTATTTAAAACTCATATCTTCCTTGTATCATCAAATTGATGTAGACAAAACGCAGGATTACAATGGTTTCTAACAGTGCTGAATTGTAATTTAATGAAATCACATGATATTCGGCATAATTTCTAATGGTATACTAGTTTCAAGCTAATTTGGTTCATATAGAATCTTGATTTAACTTATAATTGATCATGTTGGAAAACATTGCTACTCTGAATATGTCACTCTTATCAAATGGATAAATAAAAGTTTTATATCGAAAACTCTTATCGTTCACATTTTAGCAAGTATTCGATTTACCCATTTGACAAATAAATTCTATAGAATTGAAGTTTCACAAAATACAACTTTCATCAACATAATAACCGACAAATAAAATAGAATTCAATTTCGTACAGTTAAGTCATAAAAAATAGTAGAAATTGTATTTTAGATACAATTTCGGAACATTGACTTTACGAAGCTAAATTAATAAAATGTTTTTAAAAAATATATTTGCATGAAAAGTGTTTAATAAATGTCATTTAGAAAACGAAACTTTATTATAGGTGGAAAGGAATTTGAAATTGTTATATGCATCTCTATAAAGTTCCAAATTTTTTGTATCTGTAATAAAGCTTCCAAGTGATAATTAATCAAAAAAAATCACTTCTGTGAGATTAAACGTTCTTAAGATAAAATCTACTTGCGAATTTTAAATATTCATTGAAATTATAAAATAAGTTATAAATAGAAAATTTTAAATATGTTTTAAATAGAAAAATGTTAAAATTAAAAACTTTGAAACGAACATTTTCAGAAAATATTGGAATTTGAAAATATCGATTTGTTTTAAAAACAAAAATATTTGTTAAAATAAAAAAGAATTTTATGACAGAAAAAATTTAGATTAAATAAACTTTTTAAAAAAATGACTTTTAACTTGCTTCCCAAAAATTACTTCAAAAATAGCACCTTTCGAAACGATTTGAATGTTATCACTAAAAAATGTCACTTTATTTGTTTTTTTGTATTTATAATTTGAATCATTCTACTCTATTTTGTTTATCATATTTTAAAAATACTTTTTAACAGATTTTTTTATTAAACGGCTTCTTTTATTCAATGACATTGAAATTGTTGTCAATAATCCTTTCAAGTAATATAATGAATAAAAACTTCGAAAAATGTTTTTAATGTTAGAATCAAATACTAAACAAATAGTTTGTTACCTGATAAAAATTTATTTTAAGACAATATTCGATTTCATAATGATAATATTATGTCATATGATTATAATATTAAGAGAATAAAAACAAAATACATTTACTAATCTATGGAAACTATATTAAAAATCTGAAATGTCAAACAAATCATACATAAAAATAGAACAAAATTTTTCATAAATATCACATTGATTATTATGTGACTTTTATATTTATTGCACACTTTATTTAATTGATGCATAAATTTCAGAATTTATTAAAACTATTATTTCCGACTAATAAAATAAAATATAAATGTTAAAATGTCAAGTGAAAATAAAAGTTCTAAAAAAATGAAATTTTTAGAAAAAGTTCAAAAATAAAAATAAGATATTTTCAAGATTAAAATGAAAGAAACAAGTAAAATAGAAATTAATTTATTCAATTAAACTTTCATAGTGGCTTCTATGATAATAAATAAATAAAATCTAAAAACTCGCTAATTTACTATGACTTTTATCAAATTTGTATGTTGCAATAAGAGAATTTCATTGAAAGTAAAGACAAATAAAAAATCATTTTGACAATAATCGACTAAAATAAATCATTTAAAACGGATTTCTTCAAACCTGGAAAAATTTACTCGTCGAGAAAATCGTTCCTCTTCATGAACCTATGAAAGGAGCATGTATTGTGAAAGAGTATCTCTCCCAAAAAAAAATAAATGTATTTATATTGCATAAAATAAATACATTTTCCCCCATTAAATTTTCATATTATTGACAAAAATATATTTACTATTCGGATACTATTTCCCCAATTCTTATACAATTCTTATAGTATTTAATTACAAAAAGACTGTGTTTTCATTAAATTAACTAGATATTATTGGAAAAATACTATATTGTGAACTTTTAAGGTAAAAGGTCGATTTCTGGTGAATTTTATTAGTCACAAAAATTACTCCCAAAAACGTTTCTAATATTCGTCAATAAGGTTCCTACCTTCGCTTGAGAAAAGAGTGGGACAATACAAATAAGCCAAAAGAGATAATGACCTCCAAATATATATATATAGTTTGGCATTGTCAGTGAAAGAAAAAGTTTTAAAGAAAGCCCGAAGAATCTAACAGCAAAATATGGCTTACGAAATGTGGTGGAAATATATCTGTGGGATAAAACCCTGGAAACCTGAACTCCGCCAGACAATTACTGGTTATGTCCCTTACTGACAAAACCAAATTCGTTTGATGGGAGAATCCCTTCACTACAAAGAATTAATTAAAATGAATGATATTTAAAATGTAATAATGGAAACTACATCGTTGATTAAAAATTTATCAAAAATTAATAAAAATCTGTGTTTTATTTCAATATGTCAAATATATTAAAAAATTAAATATATAATTTCAATAGAAATAATAATCGTATGAAATTTTCATTAAAAACAAATGAAAATAAACAGTTCATATTTTAAGAAGATCCGTCATATTTTCCAATCAAATTTTTAAATAATGCTGAAATTGAAAAAGTTTTATTTTTGTTGAAATAAATAAAAGAAATAATTATAATTATTTTCCAAAAATGTCACTGATGTTTCATAATATATTAACATCTCTAATTAGTCTCGTTCAGATTCGGTGCCTCGCCTATTGCCAACAAGAGATGTCGAAAATAAATTTGTTAAAATAAAATAATAACTCCTTGCTAGAAATTTCTGGTTAATTTAATTTTAAATGAAAATTTTTACATTCAGTAAAATTATGATTGTAATGTAATTTACACCGATCTTGTAAAATCTAACGTCTGTTTAATATTGTTCTTTTTAAGTGTTTTTGAGTATTTAAACAAATAGTTAAATTAAAACAAAAGATATGGGGTAAAAATCCATTTTATATAATGAAACTCTCGTCGTGATTGGTTTAGTTTTAATTAAAATTAAATTTGAATTGAAAATATGGCCTTTTTATTTCAATATTATCTGAAAATCGACATCTCTCTATCGAAAAAGTATCCAATTTTGACAAGTATTTATTTCAAAACTCAAAAAAAAGGTAAATGAATAGAAAAGATGGAAAACTGCAATTTAGTTGCATACAATTCTTGCAGTGATTAGTGGATGAAATATTGAAAAATATTGCGTGCATGCAATGTAGTAAAAAACTTATACTGTAAACATTAAACTATTCGAAAATAAACTACACAGAATGTCAGTTTGAAATCAACTATCATCATGATTTACTTTGATTTTGCAGTTATAAACTGCGTAGAAATAGTTTTACAAATGGTAATAACATAACCCAAAATGAAGGAGAATATTCTACAAAAACGTTTCTAAGAAAAGGCTGAATCGAAATGTAGAATATGACATATAAAAGATAAAAAATCAGTAAAATGTTTACACACAAGTTTTTTTGTTTAATCAACTATTTGGAAGCTGGTTGACTTTATTCAAATGAATGAAGCATAACAGGAAATTTACTGTACCCAAAGTCTGGTTTTCTATCTATTACAACTATGTTGAAAACGTTAAAATTGAAATAAAAAACGCTTAAAAATATCTAAGTACTTTTAGTTTACTTATTTGCACTGTTGGCGTAAGTTAAGTTATTAAACAAAGCAAATTAAGCTAATTACGAAC
The DNA here is from genome assembly GCA_022537955.1 of Schmidtea mediterranea. Taxonomy (NCBI): domain Eukaryota; kingdom Metazoa; phylum Platyhelminthes; order Tricladida; family Dugesiidae; genus Schmidtea; species Schmidtea mediterranea. The sequence continues at coordinate 18,415,946 of CM039682.1, forward strand.
ATTTAATAACTCTCATAACGCTACCTACCAGTTGTAAAGTTTCAAAGATAACAAGTATAACAAAATGTCAAAAATTCATTTTTTATCGATATCCGTTATCAAGAGCAAGACAAGTGGCCGTTTATGTGACTGATGATCAAAAATGGTAGCATCAATTATAAAAAAAACGTTTAATTTGGTATGAGTATTCGAATGATTCTAATTTGAATTTTTGAAATATTTTAATTTATTTTAATTGTAGTAATTTGTATTCTTTCATGAGTGAAGATATGCATATTATATATTATCTACCTAAGTTCTCTTATCAAATTCTCATTATTTGCATTGAGATTATATTAGTGGCGCTGCGGCGTAAGGAAAGTGTTTTTGTAACAAAATTCATTCAAATATTTAAGGATTAATATGTTATAGGTAGATAGTGCAGACTTTAAAGTCGAAAATTCATCAGTAAACTCGACCAAAAATATTTACAAAAGGATTACAAAATTTTTTATAATTTTATTTAGTTGAATTTTTATATATTATGCATATTTTCTATTGAACTGAGTATTTTTTTTAATTATTACATTTATTTGGTTAGTATCTGAAAATAAAAACTTTTTAGTCAGAGATATTATATTTATTTTTTACAATTTTTATATTAAAAAGCATAGATTCCGTATTAAAATCCAAATCTAGCTAGACCATATGACCGTCCCCTTAACAAGAAATAAAAATTATAACGCTCCCTCCTTCATAATAGTTATTCCAAATAATAAAATATTGTTAAACATTATTTATATTTTATCTATTCACCTGTTAAGAGTCTAAAAGTTGAGAATCAGTTAAATAATTAAAATGTTTATTCGTGAAAACAGTGATTTTGAAATGGTTTTATAATTAATTTTTCTAAAATAGCGTTATTTGTCTCAAAACTCGTTAGTGCCCCATTTGAAAGGCAACAGCGCTCCCTGGTGTGGGTGCAGAACCGCCCCCATTTGGAACAAGTATGAAAAAGTATGGTAATATTAATTCTATAGATAAAAAAACAACAATTGTTCTGATATGGAGATATTTCGTATATTACATAATGTGCATGTTTCGGAAATGAAATGAACACATAAAACAAGATTTCCATATCCCTTGGAGTCTCGAGGCTAAACGCAGATTTTAGAAATATGAGAGGACCTAATCGTAAAAAAACATAAATATATTTGTATGGAATTTTGTATAAAAATTAATTATTGTTTCTTGTTTGGTGGTCTAATGTGAATGAAATTTGACAACCGCTGAGTTGGACAGAATATAGAAAAATTACTAAACCAAATATGTCATTTATATTTTATTTCCTTTTATTTGAATGAAATATTTACATTCCGTTATCGGTGGCCATTATGTAAATGTTTTTATCTGAAATATTTACTGGAATTTGACTTTATTACTAATCTTGTCAATGAGAATTTCGTTAGATTGTTAAACGCAAACATAAGTGAAAACAAATGAAAATATGACAAAATGGTTAATAATGTGCAGCGGAGCATTGATGAAAGAATTCTAAGTTATGATAGGAGGGTAATATGTAAGATTTAGGAGTTTTTAATGAATAAAAACATGAATAAAATGTATAGACACCAACAATTGTGCTTTTTGCGGATCCTCATTATATGGAATACGGCGTTAATATAATAGAAAAAACCAGTTAATTCACTTTTCAGATAAAATAACCGATTTTTTTATTCGTAAATACATGTGCAAATTCATACGTAATTAGCAAATATAAGTGTCAGCAGGTATTTTTCAATTGAAGTAGAGCAAAGTTTTATATAAACAAGTAACCCTTGTTTAACATGGTAGAATGGAATCCGTGTGCTTATAGGAAAATTATAGTAAAAATTATTCTGATGGGAGAAATCGCATTAAATGTAAACTATGAACATTGCATTCCGTGTAATATCATAACCAGCTCGTATTATACCAAAGGTGGACAAGTTTCTAGTTCACACAAGTAAATACCTATCCTTATATCCCTAGTGACCATCATTATTGAAATGCTTACAAATATTTACAGATAAATACGAAATTATATTGTCAAAAAAAAATTTCTTCATATATCTGAATAATTAATTATTTTATATTTAATTAATTACTTATTGGTACAAAAGTATGTAGTTACATATTTTATTAATCTTTTTTATAAATTTCATAATTTAAAATATTTTAACAGTATGGGGGGAACTATTTGCAAATTTTGTCAGGAAATTAAAGAACACCAAAATATTTCCTGTTGATATTATAAAAGAAACTGTTTAAATAGAGCTGTGCAAATAGTTTATTTATCAGATATTAAACTTGGGATATTATTTATGCATATTCGCTTAATAAAATGTGTGCTTAGAATTATAGGAAATTTCTTCCATGAGAAATTATTTTACGTTTTAAATTAATTTATTTACAAAATATTCAGTTCTTTATTTTTTAATGTTTATATTTAAAATTATAATTCAAGGTTTTAGCGGATTTATCAGAATCGACAAAACTTTACAGGAGATGAAATAAAATAATCACTTTTAGCATGTTGTAAAATTTCCAGTTTTCCACTGAATTTATTTAAAAACTTTGAAATATGATGTGAAATAATCAATAAAATTATTTTTTAAAAAAACACACTTAAATTTAAAATTTCATTTACATAAAATTGTAATGATAAATTATCAAGTTTAATTTTTAAAAAATAAAAATCATATGAAATATCACAAATTTTTCTGCGGTCAAAAAGTATAGGAACCCATCACTTATAACTAAAGAAATACTAAAATACTGTTTTTACCCAAAGTTGCTTTTTTCTCAAATGCAACTACCAATTCCTTGCAGAATTTGCACCATAGTTTTGCATAATTCAAACTGAAATCCACTGCATTTTTATCTTTTCTCCATAAAAGTTTATCATCTTCAGTAATTCCCGGACCTTGAAATTAAATAACAACAACAATAATAATAATAATAATAATAATAATAATAATAATAATAATAATAATAATAATAATAATAATAATAATAATAATAATAATAATAATAATAATAATAATGATAATAATAATAATAATAATAATAATAATAATAATAATAATTATAATAATAATAATAATAATAATAATAATAATGATAATAATAATAATAATAATAATAATAATAATAATTATAATTATAATAATGATAATAATAATAATAATAATAATTATAATAATAATAATTATAATAATAATAATAATAATAATAATAATAATAATAATAATATAAGTATAAAACGGTGAATCCTTGGTAGCAGCATAAATTAAATTAATATATCAGATTAGTGAATAACAAAATTAGCCCTTGCTGCTAAGTAATAATTATATTTATGAAAAAAGTTTCGATTATTAAATAATCCTCTTCAGTTTTTTGGATGATTATTGTGAATTTGCTAATAAAACAGAAAAGAGTTTAAGTGAAAATGCCAAGATATCAACCATCATTTATGAAAATTTTGTTAATGTAAATTTAAAAAATAATTGTCATGCAAAATTTTTCATTTCATTGAAAGCTTTTTATTATTATTCACAGAGCTTTTTAGTTGAGTTTAATTTTATTTGAAAAGTTAAACTATCTTTATAAATTAAACAAAGAAAAATGGGATATTAACAGAAGATTCATTTTTATTTTGAAAAGTTAATCTAAAATTTCTAAGACGTTGGTGTTTGACACGACCAAAAGTGAATCATTGATTATATCCCCCACAAAAAATGTGTAAAAAAGTGTATAATAATTTATTGAAGAAATAATTCGGGAAAAAATATAACAAAAAATGAATTCATCCGTGTTATTTCAAAATCGTGTAAAAAACCGTATATAAAAGATTTAAGTTGTAGTTTCAAAATTGATTAAATTCTGTCGAAAATAATATCTGTTGAATCTTGAAATAAAAGTTCATTTTATTTTTTTATGTAAAATTTAGTTTTTTTGAAATGTGGTTTATTCGAGTTAGTGTTGCTTAGTTTTTTGGCTGAATTGTGAATTTAAAAATGGGTTTGAATTGTGGTCAATGTTTTTGATGATTTGTAGTTAGAATTATTTTAATAAATTAAATTGCTAACAATAAAACGAATTTGTGTTATAAAGAAAACATATTTTAAAAATGTTTCATATGATAGATAGTGATTTATCTAGTAGTGATTCCGAATCAGAAGGTTTTTCAGGGGAAATTATGAAAATTGATATGTATAGAGAAAATGTTTTAAGAAATCCTCTTGATTATGATTCTGATTGTAAGTTAATTAATGTACTAAAACATTCAGAAAAGATGATTGAAGCAAGAGAATTAAGAGAAACTATGCATATTTATTATCCATTGTCCTCTGAAATGTGGATTGATTATATCAATGATGAAAAGTCTATTAATTCAGACAAAGATTTCATACGTGCTCTATTCATTCGTGCAATTGAAGATTATAGAAGTGTCGATGTATGGTTTGAATATTGCCAATTTATGTTAGGATATTTAACTGATAAAGAAAAAATTAGACAATTTTTTGAAGTTGCTATTGCTCAAGTTGGGACTCATTTAACCAAAGGATACTTAATATGTAGGACTTATCTTATTTATGAAAAATCACTTTTTGTAGATGATGGTAGTAATGAACAAAAGGAACGAATATATAAATTATATTTAAGACAATTATCTCTCTTTACAAAGTAATGATGAAACATTAAAATGATTTCTTGAGTGGAATCAAGACAATAAGGAATGGGAAAATCAAATCCAACAAAAAAACCGTATATAAAAGATTTAAGTTGATTAAATTGATTAAATTCTGTCGAAAATAATATCTGTTCTTTAAAATTTTACTTAAAAAATTAACCAAGCAAATAAATTTTTGTCATCAAAATAATTAACATTAAAACTATAATTTTGAGCCAAAAACTCTATTTTCAATGAGTATTTTAATTTAATTAATTAACTCATTTCATTGAGCATTTTGAATACTTTATCATTATTCAGATAATATGTGTAAACTGAAGTTTTATTATTCATTTTTAATAATTTATATATATGATAAGTTTTATTTAACCTTATTATTGCGTTGTTAACCATTTGGCTGCGGAATCAGACATATCTCATCTGCCTTCTACTAATCTTGGATGCGAAAACTTTATTTACCATATACCGTTAAAAATGTTTCGTTCACTTCACATTTTTCTATATACCTTTCCAAAGTTATCATATACATAGAAGTGCATCTTAAGCCTCTTCGTTGAGTTAATTCCTTGAAAATTGTTGAATTTTTTTTTCTTTAATTTTTGTCGTAACTAATTTCTATTTACCCTTTATTTCCTTAAAAACGTGTATTTCAATTCGTTTTGTAAATTTTAGCCCCAATCTTTTTGAATATATTTATTAATAGTTTAGATATTAATAATTTAGTTATTTATCATAAGAAAATAATTTTTATTTTCATTATACATATCTGGATGTTTTATTGTTAAAAAAATGACTTTTATAAACGTAATATGATTATTAAATTGGGTTACTTATACGAAAAAAGGTTTACTTATTGATTCATAAATCTCATTTTTTAATTATCTTTTAATTCACTTATATTAATATTTAATGCATATGCCAACATTGTTAATACTCTGACACTTAGATTTACTTATAATATGTGTTGTTAGGTGCTTCTTTAGTGATGGACGTATAAATATGCAAACGGAAATTTGATATTTAAATTCAAAATTAAAGAGGTCGAAAGGCTGCTTGGAAAGAAAAAACAAAAAACAAAAAAAATCCAATTCGAATCCATTTTAGAACAATAGGTGGCAATACAATTCTATATTGGCTATTATTTAATCTCTAAATAGATAAAAGTGATCATATTAAATTGATAAGTTCGTTTCTATCTATTTCAAAAATGTATTTAAAATATTTTACGCGCATTTATTGATTATAAAATGTTGAAAATTATGTAAACAAGTAAAAATCACTTATTTCCGCACTTATGTGTATTAGTCAATAAGTGCGTTGATAAATTTAAATAACAATAATAAAATTGATTACAACGTAAAAAAATTTTAATTTATTTATTTATAATTATTTATTATTATTATTATTATAAAATTTTAAATTTAATTTTAAAAACCAAATTAAGTTGTAAGAGAATTTAAAAAATTAAAATATAAAGAAGTAATAAAAGTTAAGAAATAATTATTTATTATATATTACTTAAAACATCCATATATCAAAATTGAATGAAAAATTATTAGCCTTCGATGATTTGCAGCAGTTATCAGATTTTGCAATTTTTTCTTTATAATAAATTAAATCGCTAAATTTTTTTATTCTACAGTTTCATTTTTTGTATTTTACACTTTCAATTGAGATAATAAAATTCTTATAAAATCTATGAATTCTAAATAAAAAATAATAATTTACCATATGTATTTAGCATATTTATTTACAATTATTTTGGAGTTTTTTAATGGCCGGTTGTCAAAAAAAAGGTGTCCAATGAATTGTAAATGGAGAATTCCATGCATTCCATAATAAAAAACTAAGTAATAGTTTAATTAATAGTTTAACGACATACGATATAATGGCTTTCTTTCACGTGATTTTTTAAAAAAAATTTTAAAGTTTATATGAGTTCTGCCACAATTTTAAGAAATTTTTTAGTGTGTTGTAACTATTTTTATTATCATAGGAATAAGAATAATGAAAAATTTCATGTTAAAATGTAGTCTATTTTTAACATATTTTAAATTATTAATAAACGACAGAAAATATCTGAGCATTTAATACAAATACATACAAATTCAGACAAATCAAATGAAAAATTTTGATTTAATAAATTTAATAGTCCTAAAGGCACATTTTTCCATGGCTAAATTATGTTTCTTTATAATCAAGAATCAATATAGATATTAAAATTAATTAATTAATTAACTAAGAAATTTAATTAAGAAAATAAAAAGAATATAAAAATTAATTAATTAATTATGTGAAAATCAAAAATTCATAAACCATCTTATTTTCGAGTAGACATTAAACTAAAGACAATTATAAATAAATATATTAAAGCAAGGAAAATATGTTATTGTTTTAAAACTTTAACTGTCGTACGTTTAAAATGTAAATTTCGAGTAACTTTAAAACTTAAAAATGAAGATATTTTTCTCTTTAATCACTTTAATTTATTTGGAAATTTCATTTGCGGTTATAACCGCTCTACAAATGGTTAATTAATTGATCTCAATTGTGATTGGATGATAAATAATTAAAGATGATGAGGTTAAAAAACATGAAAATTAAAAGAGGAGTATAAATGTCATATGACGGTTAAAAAAGAAAATAAATTCAGAGTAAACTTTATTTCAGTATAATGTTACTAATCTCATTTATTAGCCGTCATTTGTTCATTATTACAAATACACTACACGGGCACTATTAATTTAATGATGAGCTGATATTTTTCTATATCATTAGTAGGTTAGTTTATCGATAGGTCGTTATTTATTATTATTATTTATTATTATTTATTATTATTTATTATTATTATTATTATTATTATTATTATTATTATTATTTATTATTATTATTATTTATTTATTATTATTATTATTATTTATTATTTATTATTATTATTATTATTATTATTATTAATGTTTATTATTATTATTATGATTTATATTTGTTATGAGAAGCAAATTCTTAATTTATCATTTATATAAATTTAAAATAATACTTAAATCCAAAGAAGCCTCCGTAATAGTATCAGCAGATAACTAGATACAAATCTGTATTAATTTAAGTTAGTTTTAACTAATTATTTTACTTTATTTTCCGTATCTTGGTCTCCACTCATTAATGGATTGGTAAATCTTAATAATTGACTATTTTCTAAATGAGTATGAAAACAAATTATAATAGAAAAATAAGATGTATAAATAATATATATATAATTGTGTCATCTATATATGCATGAACGACTGATTTCTTAAAATAAAATTCCTCTCATTTTCGTCATTCAACCGATAAACTGTCTAAAATAATTGATTTGTTCCAATAATTGATTAGCAGAGTTTCTAGCATCACTTGGCACACAAGTGACCTTTATGATCGAATAGTAACATGTATAATTCGGTAACCGATTATTCTTGACTGTCTTTTATATGAAAAATGAATTCACAGACATACAAACTCTGTGGCTAGCACGCAAGCATTGCTTCAAATACATACAAACATGATTTAGCCACATGAAGCAGCTGCTACCAATATTTCCTCCACATCAAAATTATCCTGGACTTACCAAATAGATTTGCTTTCTCATATATTTTTATTGCCTAGATAAATTTGAAAATCTATTTCTCAAAATAACCTGCAGCTGTGACATTAAAATTTATTAATTGTTCTGCTCACAAACAAATCTTATAAAAAGAATTATTTATCATTTAGCAAAATATTTATCGAGAAATTATTGTCCTGCTATCATAAAACTAGATTACCTGTATATTTTTTTCTAATAAGAATTGTATAAATTTAATTACACATTTAGAAATATATTATTCTTGTGAAATGTAAATTTGAAAATAAAAAATTTATTCACTTTAAACTTCAAAATGTAAGACTTTTATTTACAAATTAAGAATTAAATATGATATACTTTATATAAAAAATAAAATAAATTTGATTAAACTTACATAAGTTTTTAAATAAATTCCTTTTTATTAATAAAACACTTATCCTTAAAATATTAATTTCAGAATAATAATTTGAATATTAGCGAAAAATAACATTAGAAGCTAATTCATTTAAACAAACTTTAAAAAAAGAAATTTTTCATTTTAGAAATTTAAAACTTTATTATTACTTTAATTTTTTTCTAATTTAATTTTAATATGAATGTGTAATTAAATTGTAATTAATTTTTGTTAAGCTTTGTAACAATTCGTGTAACACTTCTCATAAATCTTTATCATACATTTAGATTATTTTCCTTCATATTGAAATCATTTTCGAAGTTAGCCGTAAGTAAATGTAGTTTCTATATTTTTAACAATTATTTGTAACTTTTAATTTATAATCAATAAAATAAATTAGATAAAATGAAATTAGAATGCTGTGTAGTTTACTTCAATATTGTGGGTGTGCCAGGTTCACACAGGAAGGCTAATACGGCTTTAATCGTCGTACCCGAAACCTCAAAATGATATAAATTTATTGTATTACATCAATTTTTGATTCTTTTGACAGTCTGAACTCTGCTACTTTCTTTAGGAATGAGTAATGTAGGTGACCATCGATTACATAACTAATGACCACCAAACTACTTGTTAGTTCTAAGACCAGCGATAAAAGGCATTATACGCATTTTCACTGATGATCTTCTTAAATTTAAACTCTGAAGTTCGGATGCCCTTCAATTTATCTACGCTTTAAGTAATCTTACTTAAAAATTCATACAAATGTGGGGTTTATGGTTTCGATAACCTTGACCCCAGATGTAAATATTTTCTTACCACCAATGAATACCCGTTGCTAAGCAACGTTGGAAATGCAACCATTGGTTTTGAGGTCGCCAAAGGTGAGCGCCACATAGGAAATACTCTGGCCCGACCTCAAACTGGGTCCAATGCACTGCCGTGAGAAGGCGCGTGTGCGATTTCTTTTCTTTTGTTCCTTGGAATCTTTTTCCTTAAACTATTCCTGATTTGTTGGTAGTTCTACTCTATTATTATTGAGATAAAACTCGGAGAATTTATTTAAGCAAAAAAACATTTATTGACAATCAATAAAACAGTTTCAGTCTATCATAATTGAGTCTTTGTGTCGCGTCGCTTGGCACGTTCCGACTTTCCCGGTCTACGCTTAGGTATTTTAGTTGCGGGAACCCCAACGGACGTTGACGCCCTGTAGGCTAATTTGGCGGGTGCGAAAACGAGAGGGTAGGTTACTGCGTTACCCTCCTGGCACGCCGATAACACTACCTCAAGGCCGCGTATTTGGATCTTCTGCGACTGGGTGAGCTGCTTCTCCTAGCCCACCCTCGTTGTGCCGCTGTCATCTTTTGATAAATCATTTTGGCCTTTCCTGGTTCAATACAGGTGGCTTTGGTCTGTTGTATCTCCTTATTGAGTTGTGCCAGTTGTTGTTGTAGGCCTTTGTTGGCCACGCGGGCTGTGTGGAGCTTCTGTTGCAAAATCTGAACCGAGCTCATGTCTAAATGAAAAGTATACTTATTACTCCCATTATCTATTATCAAATGTCATTCATTCGTCGCGCCTCTATTCGTACACTAATTAGCATCGACGGGGGAATCTATTTTACTAATTTATTTTCGCTAAAAGGTATTGACGAAATCAGTATAGAAATATCATTTAAGAATTATTATTGAACATTTATTACGAACAAAACAAAACTTCATAAAAATCAGCGACGGTGGGATTTAGGACCGTTTTGATCGTATCTTCGGCTTGGATGGTTACGAACGTAGGTGTGATCTCGATGATCGTCCGGATCTCTTTCCTCGTTTCGCAGTTCGCGGGGAAGAATTTTTCGTGGAATTACTACGTTCATTGCTCTAGCCTGCCCGCGTAGCCGCAGGTCGTCCAGTTCATAAGAGACATTATAACTGGGGGATACCCGTCCGTACTGGGTATTTTGCCCTCAGCAATATCTGCATTCACTTGCGCTAAGTATTGCCTGGCCTTGTCTACCTTGACGATTGGTTTCTTTTTGATGTTCCTCGAGGCGAGCTAAGATGAATTCGGCCTGGCCATGGATCTCTCGGGCCGGGTTCCGGCCAGGTTCTCGTTTTATGGCCATATAAGGGCGTTCAACTTCTTCCGAACTCCCTTGATTTCCAAATCTAGTCTCTCGCACGGGGGATATCGAAAATACCGCGTCCCACATCGCTTGCCTGCACCTGGCTGCTGAGTGTGCAGGGAATCGTGAGATGACACGGGACTCATCTATCCATGAGTCCTCTAAATTATAATATATCAATCATTCTTTAAACCTGCTCTGATCTTTGTTCTCAAGGGATTTTCTAATGAGATCCTTAGTAATAGGTTTTGCGTGCGGAGGGGTTAAGGGGTCGGGTGGCATACTTGTCGGGTCGTTTTTCGCTGTAGTTGTAAGTAACTGCTATGATTCACTAAGTATGCGAGATTTCGACGTGTTTCCTGATTCCTATTCACCATCAGTTGCTCGTCCGCATCTATCGAGGTTTAAAGTGACCTTAATGCGATATTGTTTAGAACGCCCTTAATTTGAACTTCAAAAATCCCTTCGTAATTTATGGAGATGTTAAGAGCCTTTCGGACAAACTTTAAGTTGTGGTAAGTACAAATTTAGGTCTCAAATCTATTGGTCACCAGGTATTAGTATTTGGAAGACTTAGTTGATTATTTGTCTTCCGCCTGTCATTAACCCACGGTTCAAGTGAAACGCCAATTTCGAACTCATTTTTACCATACTATAGCCTGCGTGAGTAGGATTGCAGATAATACAAATTAATATCTCCGCCGCCCATCACGATTATTGTAAGGGGAGGCGGGAATATTAATCTTAGCGTTATTATTTCAAAGCAACAACGGTTAAGCAACATTTTCCACGGGACGTGATTATTAGTTCAAATTAAGTTCGTTAAGACTGCCTTTGATTCATCAATATCAAAAAATCCTAATGCTACTATTATTAAAGTATTATTGGTGGATCAATTCGAGTTCATCCCACAATTTATGATTTCCGGAGTGGACAAATCAAAAAGATAAATTTATTATTATTACTATATAAGAGATAATTTGCAAGATTCCAATTTTTTGGCTAGAATAATCACGCTATTACGATCTATTATTGTTCCACTGGACGAGAAAATGTTAATATTAATACTATAGGGCAGTATACTTTAATATATAGATATTATTATTATGATTACATAAGGGATAATTTATAAAATTCTATATATTATTAGTATTATTACATATAAAATTCTAAATGTTATTATTATTAGTCCATATAAAAATTCTAAATATTATCCTTATTATTCCATAAAAAATTCTAACTGTTATTATTATTATTCCATATATAAATTCTAAATATCATCATTATAATTCCATATAAAATTCTAACTGTTATTATTATTATTCCATATAAAAATTCTAAATATTATTACTATTATTATTACATGACATACCATTTATAAGATTTCTAAATATTATTATTATTATTTAGGAATGACTTCCTACTTTCTTGGTTTCAGGGTTGGATAAGTAACTGGGATAGTTTTGTCTTTATCACGGTTGCACAGAAAGAAAAAAAAGTATCATCCCCTGTAGTGGGTTGAATTACTTTAACCGATTAGATTATTATGGATTCGAAGATTGCCTACAAAGGAACATGAGTGCAGTTAACTCGACTTATTTGAGCAACTGATGGCGCATTGGATTCAAATCTTCTCCTTGTATTTGGTTATGTGAATCGAGTTATCTCAGATGTTTGACCTAACGTTCAACTATTCCGGTTAGAAAGTACGGTAAGTGTGAAGCACGATATATTCCAACAACAAAAAATATCTCTTCAATTTCATGGCGATCCAGCCAGCGTCGTCAACAGTTATTGAGCGGATCGTTGATTCGGGTTGTGTAACTAGGGCTCGGAACCAATAATTAACAATTAGATTAATTTGTTAGATTACCTTCCTGATGTTCTACTCTCTTTCTCCTGGGTTCCTCGGTGGGTACGTCAATACGTTGCGAATGCCTAGCCATTAAATTCTAAAAATGCTTACTTCCAGAACGTGTGATTGTATATATATGTCCGTGAATGCATGCTGTGACAGTAATCCACATCGTCAATTTTCGTTTACCTATCGACAGTTAGTGTGCCTCACGTGCCGGTGTGCATTCGTCTCTTGGTGAATGGCATGCAGATTATTAATTTATTTTAACGATTGACCTCTCATAAATGTCAGATCGTATGCTATGTATGCCGATTGCCTTCGCGGACACACATTTGATTTTGGGAATTTATCAGACTTCACAAGGAGTTATGCATGTATTCGTTCTCCCATTAATCAATATTCGTTATGAGGTCAATCGGTTGGGATTTATTATGGGATTCATCTCCGAAAGTCATTATCATATCAGTATTGGCCAATCTTCCATTTGGCAATAATTTATTTATGATAAAATTATTAGTCAACTTTTAGGCTAATTGATTTCTCCTGAACACATTTACTCAGGATTTAATGGCTTGAAAAATATGGGTGATCTTGCGGGGAGTTTTACTATAAATGGATTTCCCGTTACTGCATCCTACGACTCGAAGTGTCTAATTGGATTCATGACGAGAAGAGATTTAGAGGGACGATACCTAAGTGAATAAATAAATAAAGTTAAATTTAGTTTTTTAAAGTCAGGAAGAACCTCAGAAACCGGTGGTTATAGTTCGTATCTGCCGATGGATTTTGTTAAACCAGCTGTAATGCCATCAAATTCACCTATCTCTCCGGAACAGGTCACATGCAGACATTTTGATTTTGGAATTTGATGTTTCTGTATTTTTATTTAAAATAGTGATTTGGTAATTTGATTTTTCTTGGTTTTTTATTTAAATTAGAAAATTGTTTGATTCTTTTCCGGTAACTGTTGGGTTTATAATAAAAGTCGGCCAATGTGTTGCTTCTGGTGTACGGTTTTACCAATCTCATGAACTATGCATGTATAATGTGGACGCGTATTTATTTACTTTTCGACTGTCATAATCATCACCTTCATTTCCGACCTTTGAGCATCTATGTTATCAGAGTCGTATGTATTATTCAAATTTAGCGCCAAAAATAATAGTCAAATGATTTGCAAAGATCGAATATTACTAATTTACTTGGCAAAACCTCTATTTAAAACCTAATCACAATACTTTTACGAAGGAATATTTAATTACTGCTAGTTTAATATTTAATCTCTTAATGTAATCAACATATTTTATATTTGCTCCTGGCCATTAAGTCGCTTTCTAGCTTGAATCCGGGTGACTATCGATAGGACGCTGATTAAAATTTATATGACAATTCTGTTTTTTGGGTTGGGGTTTAAATTTTTGTCTACCTTAACTACTGGAATTTATGACACTGCGAAGTGCGTCGTATTAATATAGTAACTCTCTAAGTTTGTAGATTTAAATTATTTGATTTTAATCTCTTATTTTGACAAGTTATCGACATATCAACGATTTCTCCGCACAAATTTTCCCGTTACCTCCCTTAGTTAATCCTAGGATAAAAATTGTGTCAATATTAAGAGTTTATGAGTGTCCACTGAACTACTCGGTGTCATGATTTTGAGCCGTTTGTTACAAAATTTTAGGTCAAATTTATGGGAAATGAGTGATGATGAAATAGCCAAAAGACTATTCCTTCTTCAGCCCATTTCCCCTATACGGAATGATGATTTTACGTTTCAGCTACTGCGTTCTCACGCCGTAGCCTTCACGGGCACGAATCATTGGCGGACTTACACCGCACTTACACGATTCGATAGGGGTATGTATAGTTTATTTTCTTGCGGTGATGTGTCCGCTGTGGGCTGGAAAAATTTCGACAAGAGTTTATTTATAAAACTTTTATTGAATATAATATACATCGGTTGTAATCGTATTTGTCATTCATTGTTTCATAATTCACATTTCAACCTTTCCCCACTCCGACACCTCAAACAGAGCTCATATGAGGTTGTTTGGGTACGACGTGGAGAAAGTTTTCAAAAACATCTTTCCACTCACATTGAAAATTGTCGTTTCTTTCACTGATTGATACTGAGTTATCAAAAACTACTTCGAGTTTTAAACTAATTCAAGTTTGCAAAAACTGATTAAAATTATGTGAAAATGAATCGGTATATATACCTATTGTACGACCCTAACCTTGCGTGTTAAATTTGATTTAGTAAAACAAGATTTGACTTTGTGATTTTCTAGTATATTCTAATCTTAATTTCATTATTTTTGTAATTTAATTTGACAATTTTGTTTTTAATTTTTTAATTGAATTGTTTCCAATTCAAATTATTTAATTTTAGTTCGATTTTTATGGATTTTCGCATTTTTTGGTAAATTGTCAAATTTCGGTCAAATTTTCATGTTCTCGTGTTATTATTATGTTTATTTCGTGAGGATCTTGTTGCACTTTGTTATTATTTTAATTTACTTTTGTGTTTCTTGATTTTATATTTCATGGTTTTCTCTCTTATATTTTAGCATGGTTAGTTGATGTTTTATGGGTCTGATTTTAAATCTGCATGTTGTATTTGCGTGCGTGTTACCGATTCATTTAAACACAATCGTGTCCTGGCCCAACACAAATCACTATGTGTTTGTTCAAATATTTATACAGACAATAAGGTCTAGTTGAAAATATTTTATTCATGCTCATTTATATTTACCACAAACTCAAGTTGATAATTTTACAGTATCTCTTCTACAATGAAACCACTTGAGGCACTCAATTGCCCCTCATACCTTAATCAAAACTATTCAAAATGAGTTGGGTGCTTAATTTTAGACCTTATGAAATCGTTAGGTACCCTTATAGGAAGTAATAAGCATTCTGTTATAGGAACACTATTTGTATGAGCAGGCAAGCGAAAAAAGATTAGAACAAAACAATAAGGCGCAGCTTGGTTTAAAACAATGAAAGAAAGAGAAATTTTCTTTATATTACTATAACTGTTAATAGCCACATTAATTGTTAATTTTAAAAAACTAAATAAATATATAAATTAAAAAGGAGATTAAATTGATATTTTTGGTAGTTGTACAAATAATTATATCAAATTTTCAATAAAAATTATAATACATATATTAACATTCAAAAAGTTAAAATTTAAAATCGAGACCCCAAGCTGAACATTGCCCTGCTTATGCGTAAATCTGATGTTTGTTTAAACTGACATATAAACATATACTAATATTTTCTCTTTTAATGCAAGTTCGTATTACATGACGAAAGATTTTGATTAGAACTCATACAGCGATGGACAGCCCCATATAAAGTGTAAGATAAATTTAACTTTTTGACAAAGTTTCATATTTTTTTAGTAATTCTTTCTCCAGATCATTTTTTTATTAAAATCATGTGGACAGACAATCATTCAATTTTCTTTTTTATTTCGTAAAGCGTTCTATTGACGAATAAATTTTCATAAAATGTGTACCTTATGCCAATTTTCAAGTCCTTTATTTATGTCTTTTAAATTGAAAAGTTGCTCTGGTTCATTAAAAATATTAGAATAGTGCATATTTCTTGTTAGAATATTTATACATTTTTTGAGTTTTGTTTCTTTTATGAACCGATGACCCTAGAAGATGTTTAATATTTCTTAGACTATTTTCTACTTTTACACGACAAAAATGGAAATGTATTCTTTGTTGCCAAAAATATTTTTCAAGACCAATTATGGTAGAATATCAGAAAAAGAGAAAAAAAATTCCCTGTCACACAATACACTCAACGTTGTTAATTAATGAATTATTACAAAAACTGTAATTACTCAAAAATGAATTATAAGAATGTAATAAAAACCGGAAACATTTTTTTAATAAATTGAAGTTTAATCATTTGATACCAATTCATTATAACTAAAATATGTTAGTCAAAATCAAAATTTCACATAATAATAATAATAATAATAATAATAATAATAATAATAATAATAATAATAATAATAATAATAATAATAATAATAATAATAATAATAATAATAATAATAATAATAATAATAATAAATAATAATAATAATAATAATAATAATAATAATAATAATAAAAATAATAATAATAATAATAATAATAATAATAATAATAATAATAATAATAATAATAATAATAATAATAATAATAATAATAATAATAATAATAATAATAATAATAATAATAATAAATAATAATAATAATAATAATAATAATAATAATAATAATAATAATAAAAATAATAATAATAATAATAATAATAATAATAATAATAATAATAATAATAATAATAATAATAATAATAATAATAATAATAAATGATTAGCAGAATTAAATTTACGTAGTTACTAAAGAACAAAATAAAATACATTGTAATTCTTTGATGTCAAATCTTTTGAAAATCATGTAGCAACAATTCAATGAAGCAGAAATAAATGTTACATCTATTTATTGTTTTCATTGGCATAAAATTCTTTAAAGATATAAATTCGAAGTCTTTCCTTGATGTTTTATGATGCATCGCCTGAATATG
Organism: Schmidtea mediterranea; assembly: GCA_022537955.1. Classification (NCBI taxonomy): domain Eukaryota; kingdom Metazoa; phylum Platyhelminthes; order Tricladida; family Dugesiidae; genus Schmidtea; species Schmidtea mediterranea. The sequence goes on from CM039682.1 coordinate 18,433,231, forward strand.
CAAATATTATTTGATTGAATTTGATTTTGTAAATCTAGTGGAAAAAAGACCTATGACAAAATTGTGCAAAATATTTGTATCTCTTGACGTAAAAATAAAAATAAAATTTTCAATTCGAATTTTATTTATTAAATACTTTTTAATAAAAGAAATTAATAACTTTCTATAATTTTAGAACTTCGATTTATATTTTAGAAGTTTGGAATTGTGCCAACAACATTTTTAATCAATTTTACAATCATTCAGATTTTTTTTCGCTTTCGTGACCGGAACAAACGATGAAAAATAAATAGCCTTTTCATCGCGTGCTATTTTATCATAAATCAATTAAGTGTTTATAAATTAGTGAAAAAGATTTTTGTATTTTATTTTAAAGTGCAGTTTAATTTCATTGTTTAAATTCACACAAGTATATATATATATATATATAATTATCAAAAATTTCACATTTCATATTTTACTATTATGGCAAAAAATCTTTCAAGGGTTTGTTATTTATAATTTTATTTCAGTGCTTTTAAGTGGTCTTCGTGTGTTATCTTTGCTATATCTATAGTTAACACTTTCTTCCCGCCTATATAATTTTTTAATGGAATCAAAAGCAAGATTTCGGATGTATACAAATTGAATGACTGGCCTTCATTATAAGGTTTAATCTTTTCTCTGAATATAGTCTATGGTACATCAAATTGCATTGTATTTTACAAATTATGTTTTACAAGTGATGACTCGTTTCAACAAATTATCCTCAATTTCTTAACTACAATTTCTACATTAAATTGCGTTCATGAAAATTAAAATCACATTTCTAAATCATTCACTCACCTTAGAATAACATAATGAATTTCAATAGTGAATATGGTCTCATTAAGCCATTCGCCTGATTCGGTTATGACTTTCTACAATTTTTGGATAAGAATTCAAGGAACTTCAAAAGATGCATTTTTAATTTATTGGAATGTTTCTTAGAAGATCCATTATCAATTCTTTTATGACTTTTTTGTAATACATTGAATGTGTTTTTATCTGAAATTTCAAATTCAGGAAAGTTGTTTTGTACAATTAAAAAATGTCTATACTTTCACATTTTTTCTTACCTCAAATGCTTTGAAGCTTTGATAAATGTTTTCCATGCTAGACATTTAACAGAATTTATTAATAATTGACTCATCAAAGACCTCCTCTTTTGATTTCATAAATAAATTTTCCTAACTGGGACAAGTGCTAAAAAACTAACATTGGCTTGTCTTGGTGTACTGTTGGCAAAGTGTGCAGATTTTCATTTTAAAGTATTTATGGAACGGAACTTTGATGATTGAGATAATAGACAGCATGGAATCTGTGTATACGAGTTCACCACAAAAGTAGTTGGGGTCACTGATATGCCCTTTGTGAAATATTTCTCGAAAAATAATACTATTTTATTGTTTTTGATTCAAAAATAAGCCAATTTTTTATTAGTTTAGGAAAATTTAGATTTTCTACCACTAAAAATACCTTACCAAATTCTATACAGGATCATCTGAGGACATCTGCCCTCAAGCAGCAGCAGAGGAATTGTTTGAATGCCCATTTTCATGTTCTAATGCACCTAGGCTTACACGGTTTGCATTTAGTCATCTCAATTTTCCGCAACCTATAAAATTCTTCTGTACTTACTGTCCTATATTTTGTATGATTTTTATTAAAGCATTACTTATCTGATATTTTAATTTATGCTGCTACCAAGGAATTACCGTTTTATAATTGCTTAAGTGTTTAAGACTAAAGATAAAATTCACATGCAATTCAAATATATACATATAATGAGTACACTTATAGAACAAAATAGTGAATTTTTAACTATTATAAAAAATAAAAATATATTAATGACTTATGGACTTCTTCATTTAAAGAATCTCACAAGATAATTTATGCGTTTATGCAATGCTTAAGATTTTACTCTTTTCAAAAATGATGCTGATTGTTAGGATAATTAAATAGAAGAATTAATTCTCGTGTTTAAAATATGAAACGAACTAAAAATTATAAAATTAAATTTAAATAATTTTAAAGTTAAACTATGGAATGATGAAATTGCTTGATTGTAAAATTAATGTTTAGGAATGTTTGTTATTTAAAAATATTAAATATTTATTGAATGTTTGTTTATTAAAATTCCCTATTCAATTGTTAATTCACGCTTACTAAAATATCCTCAAAATAAATACTAAAAACATTTATGATAAAAAACAATTTAATATTGTTTTAATATTCAATTATTTGTAGAATATATTTTGAAATAAAATTTGGAATTTATTATTAATTAGTTTTGATAGATGTTCTAAATTTTAGAAACCAATTGTTAATACTGATAATCTGGAAAAAATATCCCAGTTTTCAGTATGTATCGAAAATTTCAATAAATTCCATAAATAGAAATGGGGCATTCTAGCATAGTAAAACCTTGGACCTGACGATCTAAGTTGAGTGAAAGTGTCCGTTATGTCGAGTATCACTTATATAAAAAAAGAAACCAAGTTTTCTAACACTTCTGTTGAAAAAGTAGCAAATTTTTGGCTTGACCTATTTTACTCATGTAGACATATTTGTGACACTCAACTTGAGTAGTATTGAAATTTTAAATTCACATAAAAGTTTTCTGGATACCTATTGTTCATGTTAGTGCTATTTAATCGTTTGGATGTTTTGGAACCCTTAAAATCAACGTAATTGCTCACGGATTATTTTTTACAAAAAAATGACTTGCTAATATAAATATTGATAACTCTTGATTTAAAATATTTTAAATTAATTTTTTTACTATTTATAAAATAAATAAATGGTTTTAATCTGGAATTTCTTTTATGTCTGTCAATCAAGATAGAACTTATTCGCATCAAATTGCCTTCAACTAATAAAGTTATGAGCTACCTTCTGTAAACAAATTTTTATGAAACAATATATAATGCAATTTTCAGAAACTATCCTCTGAGAATAGTCTAAACACGTTTGAATAATTCATAAGTATAGTGAATAAACCTTCGAAGAAATCTTGGAAGATGCGTCTTAAAAGAATTTGCCCGAAATAATATAAAGAAACTCTTTTATGGCATTAAGAAAAACGTCCTGAACCTTGACAGCTGTAGCTTTGTATCAAACGAAGGTTTGAAAAGGAGAATAACAGACATATTTCCAGTTTTTGAGAAAGACCTTGAATGTGAAAGTATTGTCTTTTAATCGCCTATCATGTTGAAGTTGTAATCATCACAAGTATTATATTATACTCATTGACATGAAAGATTTTTTACTGAAAATACAAGTAGTAATGAAAAGGCTGGCAGTTGTATCAAGTCAGTATTGCCATACTTTTATCGGAAATTCCCAATTTTTCCAACTTACCATTTTTTCTAACTAGCTTGCTCTAAATCGGATTATAAAACTATCAAAAAGATAAACAAATTCAATTTTAATTGAACAAACAAATTTGTAATATTTACTCAATAACTACTGACTGTTGTCAGTAAATACATAATTTATATAATAATTATTGAATGAAATTTAATTATATCGAATACAGTATAACTTTTGTGGTACTAAAATCACTTTTTTATTTTATTATTTGTTTTTTAAAAATAATTTTGCAATTAATGACCCGATTTTGGCCAATTTTTAAACATTAGGAAACTGGGAGTCGTGGTTTCGTGAGAGAGGGGGTTTCGAAAAATAAAAATACAGAAAAGATTTTCTGAGATAAACGAACACATCAAGAGCATTTATTTGGCATAACGGTTAAAAAACATTTATTTTCAAATTATAGTCCAAAATTCCATTATTTTAGTGTGATAGATGAGTTGGGTTTTCATTTAAGAGTTTACCCATTCGCAGCTCCATGGTAGAATTACAGAAAAGAAAGTCATTTTCAAGCCATCACAATACGATTTCTATATTTATTTTCAATGTTGTCATAGACGAAAACCACTTTTCACATAGGTAAAACTTGGCAAAACCGAATTATATTGTCGAAGCTTCTGTGACTATTCACGTTTTATTCCCGCATTCACTTCCATAGAAAATATAATTTGTCAGGGGAGACGAAGGATTAATTCATTTTTTCATAAAAGGTTTGAACAAGTTTGCATAGATATTTTGCACACTTGTGTTGTAGATAGCAAGCATAGTGATCAGCTATTTAACAAGCTTTAATAGCATTGATCTGATTAAAGGTTTATAACAAGTGTTTGGGTTGTTTAAAGTAGTGCAACATGATATGAAAATTCATGGAAAATAGAAAGTGGATCAATTAAAATGATAAAAATTTAAATATTTAAAACTAATAAATAAATGCAGAAAATATAATAGAGACAAATACAACTATGTTAATATCAGATCAAAAGGGGTCACAGAAAAAAATATTCGCTAAAAATTAATGAATAATTTATTAATTATGTGGGAAATCCGACAGTACGGAAAACCCGAGAAGATAATGAAATTAATCCTTTCTCTAAAATTCAATAAAGAAGATTAGTTTCATTTGTAATTAGCAAAAAAGCGAGAGGTCACCTGGCTAATTATGATAGTGAAAACAAATTATCTAATCTATTCACTGGGACCTAATTTGATTATTTTGTTACACCAATGTAATAGAAATCAGTATAAAAACAAAGACACAAGTTTGAAAATTGCAAATTGTTCAAAGAAGAAAAATTCAGTTGTATCAGATAATAAAAGAGAAGATAGTAAGCAGAACTCGACATTATCCAAGTTTGCAAACAGTGCGGGTATAAAAAGGTTGTGTTGACAAGTTTATTAATTTTGTTGAATTCAACTAAAAGTTATTGTGTTAGGTATTATTGATTTCGTTTCAAAGTAAGAGCACGATGAATCAAAGAGCTAAATCGAAATAAAGCAAAATAAAGCAAACACATGGATGAAACGATAAAGACTTTTATATAACAATCGAATAACTCATACTTTAGATTATAAAAGTTTTCCATAATTAATTAATGAATTTAGTTTTTTGTTTTAAACAATTTTCTATATCTCAATAATTCAATTTATTTATATTTTTCTATATTTTTATTATATGTTATTATCATTCATTGATCCTTTTAAATAAATACAACTCTCATATAATTGTCCTGATTCTTTTATATTGCCAACCTTACATTCCCAGCTCAGTTCAGGTTGTGGTTTAACACTGAAGTCCGTTTACACGACCTTTACGTATATTACTTAGATGAACAAATGCAAAAAACACACCTCATGTGAAATCCCATATTGTTGATACATACTGGTGTTTCTCTCCCAGGATTTCTCGTTCCCGATTTCCCAGGAAATCCATCAAAATACTATTCCCGATTTCCCATGAAAAAAATCCAATTCCCGGGATTATTTTAAAGATTTATCATCAAATAACTGAAAATAAATACACATCTACTTGATAACGAAGATCAGCTGTTGCAAATAGTAAGAACATTATTCGCTTGTTTACGTCCAGTAAAGCTAGTGTCCGAAGCATTATGTCGACGTGATATGGATTTAATAAAAAGTGAGCGGATTCTGTCTTTTGTAATAGAAACGTTAAATGTGTTAGATAATTCAATATATCGAGAATTACTACAAAATTTTAAATTGCAAATGATAACTCGAAGACAAAAATTTTAATTTCATTGGTAAAATACTTGAATAATCCAGATTTATTGTATTCTAAACAAGTTGAAAATTTTTTTGAAATGTCGTCGAAATCTGAAATGATTAAATTATCTAAAGATTTGTTACACCGCCTATTTCCAGTTTGAAGACACAGTTGAGCTTGAAAATGAAGATAGCATATTAATTTCAGATACTTTCTCAAAAATATTTTTTAGTTATTTTGGTGAGTAGGTTATTGCGACAAAAGCATAAATTAATCCGTCTCTAACTGCAGTCGCTTTAATGGACGATCTATTTTGTACAATTTCCTTGTCACATATAGTTCAAATCAAAGTTTGGGTACACAAGTAACGCCTCCCCAAAACTAATCGGTCGACATGAGTGTCTATGAAATTAAATATTTATGCAAAAAACCTTCAAAACTGAAATTTGTGTGAAATGCGTTGTTTGAGAAGGAAACACCTCTTAAAATCTAGCCGTAAGTAAGAATTTTGTTTTCATATTTGTTTACATAATTTACATTGTAGCTTAGGTAATAAAAGTGATAATAATAATAATAATAATAATAATAATAATAATAATAATAATAATAATAATAATAATAATAATAATAATAATAATAATAATAATAATAATAATAATAATAATAATAATAATAATAATAATAATAATAATAATAATAATAATAATAATAATAATATAATAATAATAATAATAATAATAATAATAATAATAATAAATAATAATAATAATAATAATAATAATAATAATAATAATAATAATAATAATAATAAAACACTGCACTTTATGATATATTTAATAATGAAAACAAAAAAATACTAAATGGATCCTATTTTTGATGCCTATTAAAAAGATAATATCAAATATTATAAAGATATTTACTGTATCAATCTGATAAAATCAAGTCTATAACTTTTTCTTTTGTTCTATTTCGTTGAATGTATTATTAGTATTATTATTATTTTTATTGATTTACCTAAACAAAACAAACACACATTGTTATAGACATTCTAAAACACGAGTATACAAAATCACAGAATGTTCAGCAGAATCCAAATAGTAGTAGAAGTTGCGCTTAACAAACACGCCATAACCGATGACACTGGTACACCCCCTTTCCATCTACTTTTAACAGAAGAAAAAAACGGAAATCAGAAAGGAAATTAAACTTGATTTCAATCTTTTTTTTAATGAAAAGTCCTAACTTCTAGCCGTGCTTGCCAATATTATGTCAATAAGTACCTATCAAATCCATTGTTCATTGTTTTACAGTATCTTACAGAATCTAGAAAAAAAATTCACAAAAAGAAATTTAAATTAGTTATTTTCAGTATATTGTTTTAATTCACTAATATTATTTAATCTTACCTTTATCCTCTATAACAGCAGCCGTTATTTACTTTTATCACAATTCATCTTAAACAGTGAAATATTTTGAGATGCGTCTAGTCCGTAATCGCACAAGTTGACTTTTGCCCTGTCAAATACCGATGAAATGTGTTTACACCTGTGCAGATCACTTGTGAGGTCAGCCACGCGTCTATGGTAAATATTTGTAAGCGACACCAATTTTTTAGTATCGGGATAGGTTACATTTCACATATGTTTTTCAAACAATTTATTGCATCTACGGGCAAACGTCACCTACTCAAATAAACATCAGAAGCAACGCCAAACCACTTCAATAAAATATTTTTTATTTGTCTTTATTAAAATAACACCTTCTATTTGAATATTAATCAAACTCAATTTCTTGCTCATCTTAGCAACAAATTTTTAAAGACAACAAAGTTCACAACAACAAAAGATGCGAAGGGATTTTTATGCTAATTTTTCTTTCAAATAATTTTCATTGTAATTAATTCGAGATTTTCGCTTTTTAATTTTGTTTATTAAATTTAATTTTTAATCAATCGATTTAATTAGGTTATTTATTATTATTATTATTATTATTATTATTATTATTATTATTATTATTATTATTATTATTATTGAAACAATTCATTGAGAGATTGCTGAAAATAAATCTCGAAAATTATTTTCTTTAAGTAGTCTAGCTTGCAGTATTCTTCATTGAGTTGTACATCATATGGCTGTGGAAATTTTTCGAGAGCCGGATATTTCTATTATTCCATAGTTTCCTGTTTTGGGGATCAACAGTTCACGTAAATGCGCTTACCTGACTTTTGTGAGATGCTGACACACGAAACCACAACCTATTGACTGGCAAGTCTATTTAGACAAGCAGCAGTTTCAGCATTCGTGAGCCAGCTTCATATTGGTATTAAAGTTCTACACTTTTCCACTGTCAACTCGATTCCATCTCCCTCACTAGTTCCGGACTCTGTCAGCAGACTCCACGAGGCTTCGTTAGATCACTAAATAACAATATCGTTAATTTTATTGTAACATTTAGGCATTGTGAAATTTTTTTGATTTTATTTCTTTTCTCTCGGTTTCTCTGACAACCTCAGACTATCCAGATATTTTTTTCTCAAATGAATATTGCTAGATGTAATCACGGACATGATATTTATATTTCCGTTTCTTTGAAAAAACTCCATCAAATAAACAATGGCATGGCTATAAAATAAATAAATTCCTGTAATTATTATTTTCCAACGATCAATAAATATTCATGGTCAAAAATATAGACATAAATCAAATACTTTTATTGACATAAAATTATTTTATTATTATTATTATTAAATAATTATTATTATTAATAAATTAAAAGAGAAAAGTTTCAATTATGATATGATTTTTCCCATAGATTAAAATTTATTATTTATTTTCTACCACTACTATTAATAATAATAATAATAATAATAATAATAATAATAATAATAATAATAATAATAATAATAATAATAATAATAATAATAATAATAATAATAATAATAATAATAATAATAATAATAATAATAATAATAATAATAATAATAATAATAATAATAATAGTAATAATAATAGCATCAATAATAATATTATAAGAACTGCTTTTGGTTTTCAGCTCAGATTTCTTTTCATTTTTCAATGACATTAAAAATGTTTTATATTTTTTTTACAATGAATCAGTAATGATATCAATAAAACACCGATATCATTACTTATTCATAGTCAACAATATAAACAATAATAATAATAATAATAATAATAATAATAATAATAATATTATTATTATTATTATTATTATTATTATTATTTTTTTTTTTCTCATTATTATCATTATTATTACTGTCATTATTTATTATTATTATTAACTGTTGTGATTATTAGAATTTGTTTAAATGAAAATCAGCGATTCCGCCTTTTAGTCTAAAGATTATTCTACTTTTAGAGAATCAATAAATGAAAAATTAAATCCAATTTTTATTAAAAACTATAAATCGTCTTGTGTCATTTTTCTGAACAAGATCGTTGGCAGTGACAAAATTGCCATAGGGAGATTGATGGGATGCCTGTTTCATTATAGGATGAACTCATTTCGTTTGACTATATTCAAACCATCAATCAACTTCGATAAAAGAAAATTTCAGCGAGAAAACGGAAAATATGAAACAATATTAAAAATCGGTATCCATGAAGCAAATAAGCTTATTTACAAATAAATATATGTATATGCAAAAAATGTAAATTTCTATTCTTTGGGAAATGAAGCTGATAAATCTATGATTTCTTTGCGGAAATAATGGTAGAGCAATTAAAAATCAAACTAATTGAACCGTTTCCGTCGACTTGAAAAATTTTAGACAAACACTAACACTTTTGCCTCAACGGAAAATTTATTTCCGCTTGAAAAGATATGGAGGAAAAACACTTTTGAAGTAATTAGAGAAAGGATAGAGTTGGGAACTTATCGTTGATGTAATTATCGAATGATGGCTGATTAAACACCTTAGGGAGACTGTCTAATATATACGAATGAAGATTTGCTACGAAGATTTTTGAATTTACCATTTCATTGAAATTATTTTACAATAAGAATTAGAAAATATTAATTTAAAAAATAGTATTCAGAAGTTTATAAAATAAATAACTATATTGTCAATAAATATAAATAAAAATATCAAAAATAGTTATTTATTTTTTATAATTTCTTAATATAATTATGTTTGGGTTTGTATAAAATATTATATATTAGAAGAAAAATAAAAAGTGAAAAATTTTTTTTTAATAATAGGATTGAAGAATCCTTAAATGCAACAATATAAATATAACTAATTTTTTACTTACATTTTTAAAATTATTTCCCCTAATTCTATCTTGAATTAGGATTGGTGTATTTTTTTATAAATTATAAATCACTGCCAAATTCGAAAATTTTTTAAATTAATACTGTATAGCCTTGAGACGCAGAAATCTTCTTAAGTCAAACGAGCTATAAAACTTTTGGAATAACAAGCCATCTCTTACCACCATTCTAGAAAAAATACCGCAGAATTAGAGTCGTCGATTGTATTTTTGAAATAATGTATTAAACTATCAAGAGACGAACCTATTTCTGGTTTTTTATCTGCTTGATGAGAAAATGAAGCGCTGTGGTTTCATCCGTTTTAAAAGATTGACTTGATTTTGGGTTTTTAGATAAACATGCATTACACTAGTTTAACATACAACTGTCTTATTTTATAGTATATATTAAAACAAAATATATCGAAATGCCTTACATATCTTATATTTTGAAATATCTATTATTTGTCATAAAACCGTGAAATTTGCATAATATAATATAAAACGGTGAATCCATAGGATTCAAAATTTTAGTTCAAATGTAGGTTTTATAGACCACAGATGAATGAAAATGTTTATTAAAATGCCATGATATTTATCAAGTTATCAAAAATAATAAAGAAATAATTTTAGAAATAACCAAAATTACCGATAATTTTACAAATTTACTGTTAACCGGTATTGCAATCTCTTCCTGCTTAATAATTTTAGATATTCCTCGACCACGGTTATTCATTAATTTTGAATTAAATATATTAAGTAATTTTAACTAAAATGCAACAAAATTCTTCAAATTTTAAGAGTAAGTCTGAGTAAAACAAAAAATTTAACTAATAAAATACTTGTTTTAATAGAGTTAATTTATATGTCATATTTAAACTATTTAATTATTTTCTAATAATATATAATTATAAAATAATAGTACGTTTGTATAAAAGAAAATGCTTATTTTAAATTTATTTTATTTATGTTGATTTTCATAACGTTCTATTATTTGTTTGTTAAAAGTTTTTCTCTTAATTATTTCCCATGAACCAAAATTAGAAAACTAATTAGAATGTTGATTATTTTTAAAAAATTATGAATAAATTTTTTTATTGAAAGTCCTAGTACAGATTTCAATTACAGAATATATTCTGTGAAAAGTTTGAATATTAAAATATAATTTAAAAACGAATATATTACTAAATCAAATTGCTTTTATTATTGGGTGATAGACGAAGCAAAGTAATCGATGTATCAAAACAGGATGAACGAATTCAGTGAGCCATAAGCCAGTAGAGATGGTAGAGAGCTCTTCCTAGCCCCAGAACAGGTCTCTGCTAAGTGCAGGAAGTCGCACTACAAAGATGACTTCCGCGAGGAGTTCTAGTAAAGAGATGTATTCAATCACACTAGATTTTATTTATCAATACCGTTTCACACCGTCGCTTACTTTAATGAGGATGTGAGTTAATCAATTAAAACGTTATCACTCACTCTGCTGCAGCATCATTCCAGATGTCAACCATCACTTTATTAGAGTCTTAGCAGATTCCTTTATCAGAATATATTCCGTTCTTCTCTGTCTAATAAAATGAAGAGGATTATTTGTTGTTGTTGTTTTTTCTATTTAAAATGTGAAATAATTGAAAAGATAATTATTAAAATAATTTTTTATCATTTAATGTTTTGATTTTAACATTTAATTTTTTAACATTTATAAAGTACCACCGTATCAAAAAGGAAAATAATTTCTGTAAAAGAACTATTGATAATTTAAACTCCCCTCCGTAACACATTTACAATTCCATCGCTTTTGTCTTTGCAGTTCTACAACCAAAAAATATTGTGTGAAGACATTGCAAATGATGTGACGCAGCTTACCTTGGGTAACTCAAAGAACTTTCGGTACTCGATTCCAATGGACACGTGAAAAACAAAACCAGCAGATACCATAAGCATTAAAATTTTTCTTTGGAACACAAGATTTCATTATAATATTCAAACTATGTAGAACCTAGAATCATGTTCGCTGTTTCTTCAGGAATACATGTTTATAATTTTCTCATTCTTTAAATGTTTGTTGGACTTTTATCAAACCAATGTTAATTTAGGGAAGAAATTGGCTAGATAATATTCCTTTTTTAATCCAAATTGGTTTCTTTTGACATTTCTTCTTTGTCAGCATACGGAAGTTGATCCAGTGGAAGTATATAACACAGGTTCCAGATAAATAATCTTCATCTACAGTGGATGTAAAAAACATTTACAAGATCAACTTTGATTTTGTCGCAGTATGTAACTCCTGGTTTTGATAATTACTTTGTTCTAGTTCAGGGTCGGCAACCTGCGGCTCTTTAGTTAAATTATTGCGGCTCCGTGCATTATTAAACTTTTTTTAAAAGTAAATTTTTAACTCCCGAAATAATTAAAATGATTCATCTTAAATAAATATATGTAAATGCAGTTTAAATACCTATTAAATTCCGAAATATTTTAAGTTGAAAGAAAATATTGATTTTATCAATTTTATATTATATGGTAAATAAAAATTTTCAAATTATTATAAGAAATTAATATAAGCTGTAGGGATTATCAAATGGCCACAAGCAAAAAAAAAGAGTGATGACGAAAATCGAGAATTTAATGTGGATTGAACAATAAAATTCGCATTTGTCCGTATTTTAGAAGGATTGCTATCATGCCTGATTTGTCAAGAAAAACTTTCTAATAATAAAATATCAAATGTCGAGAGATATTTTATTAACAAGCATAAAACATTTTTGCAGAGTTATCCAGAAGCAGAATGTAGGAAATAGGCAATAGTAGAATTCCAGACAAAAATGCATCAATCAAAATCTACATTTAACAAAGGGATTTACTTTTCCAATACCACGAAGCCTGTTAGTTTTATAGTTGCTAATGAAATTGTGAAACGTGCAAAGCAGTTTACAAGCAGAGAATATTTAAACGAATCTTTTATGAAAATCTCGGAAGAAATTTTCCATAATTTTATAGATAAGAATGAAATCATAAAAATGATTCAAAATGTGCCGACTTCTGCTAAAACAATTTGGGATAGAATCAGTAAAATTGTACAAAACGTTTCATTCCAACAATTTTATGATCTTAAATCATTGGGAACATTTTCTATTCCTATAGATGAGACTTAAAGAAACATTTTGATATAGATTTGAAGACTTAAGAAAGCACAAATGAACTTTAAAATTTATAATAAAACCTCTTGAAGCTGATGTAAATAAGTTAAATTTTTCATTATTACCATCAATCGATCGAGCTCAATTCGAGTTGCAGTTATTGGGTTTAAAATCTAAGGATATGTGGACTAACAAATTTATTAATCTTAATAGTGAATTAGAAGATCTCGAAAGAAAGAAAAACTTATTGTCTTTGCAACATAAGTGGTCAGAATTACATAATCTAAAAATTTACACTTTTTGTTTTTATTATTTATTGCTTATTTACCGAATATTATTAATTTACATGTATTTCCGTAATAATAAATTAGTCGGAGACATTTTTTACTGCTACTCTGTAAAAAATACTCAAAGTTATTTAAATTGTGAATAAAAGCCAATAACACAATATTTCGATATTATTATAAAAATTAAAAAAATTGTAAGTGGATAAGCAAAATTTCTTTTTGCGATTTTGTTTCTTTTTCTATAAAAGGTTGCCGACTTTGTTCTAGTTGAATGTTTTCTGTATACTTTGCAGTGGATTTGACCGTTTTATTTTGATTTTTTTCATTTAATCTTGTTGATTTGAATCAGTTTTGTCAACCAAATGGTCTAAATGAGTTATTTTCGCCTTGAAGTCTTAAAACGATTATAGAACAAGGTTAGTATCCTAATCATACTATACTAATCATCCTTACATACTATACATACACAGCACTGTGAAAAGTTACTGGGTCTTGGTCACAATTTAAAAGAGTGATATTCAAGTTATAATATTCAATGATATTTTCTATTTTATTGTTGATATCATCTGATAATATCATTAAACCTTCATAGTGAAAGAAAAATGGTTTTGTTCGTTTGTCTCTCACATACTTCATCTTCTGCTGATAGTAGAACAATTTGTCTTGGTTTATGGTAAATATTAAAAACTGTTTAATTGACTTGGTAAACTTCTTGCTTGCTGTTTTATTGACAAACTTAAAAAAGCTTTAGTGTCATAAATAAGTTTGGAAATGAAACATTAAGTAAATGGCTTTAATGTTCAATTATACTATTATTCGTGCAATTATACTACATACATAATATAAATTTCATAAGGGTTAGGTCCTATCCATAATATCCAAAACATGTACTACATGAGGCCACCTTTAAGCTCCTCCTCTAGCTTAGTCTTCTTTCATGGTGGATAAGCCTTAGTACACACTTGTACCGGTGCTGGTTTTATCTAAGCATTGGTTTTCTAAAGAAAAGAATCTATTTATGAAAACATTTCTGGTACCCAAAAATTAAACCTTTTTGGTAAAGCGTCTTCGAAAAATTACTTGTCTGTACGAAAATTTTACATTAAATAATATAAATATTCTATAATTTAACTCTCGAGCTGTATTTCATGAAATATTAAGGCGTTACATAATATCACCAGTTTATACTTTTGCGGTAATATTTATTAATTATTATTAAATATTTTAAACTGTTTGAAGAAATATATTATATGATAATTAAAACAAAGCTTAATAGTCAAAATAGTTGGGTTAAAACAAACCTAATCTCGCGGGAATTAAAAGAAGAACTGACAAATTACAAACATTTCATTTTTCAATAAAAAGAAAAGAGAAGAACTCAAACTTATCAATTGTTGGTCATCGCAATTTATAAATATTAATAATAAATAAATTTTCTTTTCATTTATATTAATTGATCTTCAGGCTTAATTACGTACTTCAGTTCCAAAAAAGTTTAATTGTTCAAATGGAAATTGTTACTATGTCAAATTCATTGATAATAAGCCGTTGAGTATTCAGTTTTTTTTAATATATAATTAATCCGTATTTCTCTCTGATAATGAGGTAATAAAATTTATATTTTCTTGTTTTATCAAATTCAAATTATCTTATTTCAAACATCCAAGTATTTTTTACTATTTTTATCAATAAAACAAATATTAAATAAAATTTTTATTTGATCATATAAATTGAATTATTTCACAAACTTAAGGAACTACAACTGGAAAACAATGTTAAATATCTTAAAGAAATTTTAATAATCTCAATTAAAAATTATCAAGATATTCAATTTTTTTGTGTTCTATGACAAACTAACAACTGTGCTATGTCTAAGGAATTTGGTCACTGTTGTTTTACTTCAGTGGTTCCAAGACTTTTTTGTCTTTCGTATCCTTTGAATCAAAGGCTTTGGTGGCTGATTTCACTAAATTCAAACTGTCATATCTGAGGTATTTTTATAATTTATTAATTACCTATATTTCAAACGTATTTATTGGCCCTGTACAAAAGCATTAGGAAAACAAATAAAATATAATCAAATACCTTTAGTGAAGACACCGTCAAATACATTGTTAAAATTCAAAAGAACATAAAATAAATAATTATAGGACATACGTTGACTGTCACGCATGTTTTACATTTTGGTCTTGGGAGGAGCAATTTATTTATTTTATATTATTTTAAATTTTTAGTTAAACATATATACCCCTTTTAAGTCATTCTATTCATGGACGACCGTCACGGTCCCATTGAGAAGACAGGTGACTGACGTGACAGTCAGCAAAGGTAATATATGTTTGTTACCAAACCAACAAATTAATTTCGTGCGTATCTTTTACAACACTTTTAACGTTTTTCGAGTAACAGAGTTTAGAAGTTTTTGTAAGCGAGTTCTGAAATTTGTATTTTTTACTCCGTCAGTCTGTGTTTAACAAATCGAATAAGGTAAAGTTGAAACGAAAAAAATGATTTATTTATTACACGATTACATATCTTTTATAAATTACCACCAATTACCTCACAAATTAAGGTTTATTTTATAAAAAATAATCAATTTATACTTAGAAAAAATAGAGACAAATTATAGACACCGGAGTAAATTAAGTGAATTTACCACAGAAGAGCAAAAAAATATTTTTGATGAAAAAAATTAATTAGAAACACGCATACAATGCACACAAAAACCTTATAATAAAAATATACACTAGAGGATAAAAATTATGGACAGCAATCATTTATTATGGGCATTTTTAATTTTAAAAACTATGAAATTTAATGATATTTCAGGCGCATTATTACTTTTCCACTTTTCCACGAGTAAGAGAAGAGTACAGAGAAGCACTGTTATTATATTTTATTTAATATAATTCCAGTTTGAAACCTTTTTAGAAATTCGAAAAATGATGATAGAAAATATAAAAGTATAGAATTGAAAAACGTAATTTATAAGAGAAATAATAATTTTAAAGTAAGTAATCAGAAATTGATAAAAAAAATATTGAATGAAATCATGGAACTGAGTGAAAAATCACATTAAATTATTTGTAAATGAAAATATATTTGTATTAAAAAAATATCAATAAATCACATTTTTAAAAAATAAGCATAAATGAAATGAAATAAAAATATTAAATTTAAATGAAAATATTATTAAAATTTAAAAATAATAAAAAAACATTTTTAAAAAATATAAATGTAATGAGAAATATAATATTTAACTTACAATTTTTCCATAATATTTGTCATTACTTATGGTAATTTATGAAACTTGTAGTACTAATAAGTATGCAAGAATATTTCAACATTATTACATCATGTTGCAAACTATCTTTAAATAATCAGTATTATAAATATTTCAACATGTCCCTTTTTGTTTATAACAACATTTCGATATTTTGCAGAATTTTGTGATCTTAAATTGAGACTCCAGATAACTTTTCTCGGTTAGTGATATACTTGGTTCATTTTATCTGTCTGGTCGATCTTATTGGTTGTTTTAATACACCAATATGAATATAAATTTATAGATTATTTAATTAAAATTTAATTAAAATTGATATTTTTCTATAATTAATATTAATCTAATATTATTAAATGCAATTACAAAAGTAGTAAGACCCCACTTCAATGCGGTTTTGTTTTAACGCAATTGTTTTTAATAAAAATAAATTTAGTACAAATAACTACTCTCATTTTAGTTGCTAAAAAATAAAGTTTGTTTATATTTATGATCCTTAGAACAAAAAACACATTTGAAAGTTCATTTTTTTAGATCTGCTAAAACAAAAAATTTGTCGGAGACAAAAATAGCTTTTCCAAAAATCTAAACATTGTAGAAAGTCTAATAGCTACGTGATGATGACAGTGAATCTGTCGAAATATATTGTAGTATAATATATGTTGGATTGATGCTTTATTTTAGTTATTGTAGAAAGGGGTGGTTTTTTATATATGAATAGATAATCAAAAATGAGGCTGTCTTTAACCCATTTGCTGTGGCACAAATTTATCACACTTTCGCCAGGAGCGGCGTGGTTTTTAAAATAAATCAAAATTATTTATGATTAATGTTTTTACAAAATGTTTTTAGTGTTTTTTGGGTCACGTTCAACCAATTCAGGTGTGCACCCGATAAGAAAATTATTTTAAATAAATCAAAAAACACTGGATTCATTGAAAAAATAAATATTTAACACAAGAAAATTAAGCCTGGGCAGAAAGTTGACATAAGAAGTGAACTATTGCACGCTTATGAGCTTGAGGAAGCCAGTTAAGACTGACAGCCATCAAAAAATCCCCAAACATTTTAGAATTTTGTATAAGATTTGACATTTGATCAGAAGTTTGCATATTACTAGGTGAGTTGCAATCTTTTTCATTTTTGTGTTTCTTCGGCCTATGGGAATCAGTTCTTGAAGAAATTAACGAAACACGGGTTTACCTTCAAACTAAAAGGAGAGGCCTGAAACATTGCGATTTCAAACTTAAGGCTTTAATGAATTTTTAATTGGAAAGAGGAATAAGCTAGTGGACAATCCAATAATATATGCTAAAGAAATGTTTGATGATTTATGAATTGGAACGTCGGCGCAAAAAGAAATAATTGTTTGGCGGAGAATCTTTTGATGTTGAATTACCATATGAAACTGAATTGAAATAGAAAATTTTTCTCTTCGTGTTTTTCTGAAAAAGCGGTTGAAAAACGGTTGAGAAGGCTCTCTTGAACTTTTAAAGTTAATTCCAAAATAAAATCTTGAAAATTCCGTTCCGAAAATTGTTATTTAATTACTAATTTCCCTCCAGATTGCTGTAAGTGTAGCTAGCTGTGAGAGGGGTTTTACAAAATTGAAATTAATTAAATGTTAGTTAAGATTTTTTATGCATATTTTAAGGTTGAGAAATTTCGTAATACTATCAATTAACGGAGGAAGCCGACTTTGACGATGCCATCAAATATTTTGCTAGGCAAAAGGCAGCAGAGTAATCATGTAGAATGTAGCGAAATGTAAAAACAATAAAAAAATATCGATTGTTAATTGTTAAATTATATTGTCATTTATGTCAATTTTATACAAAAATAACTTGTTCGTGTCTTTTTTTATTTATTATATAATATTTTTAGTTCATTTATATAAAATTTGTTGGCTATTGTGACCTTATGAGATTATATGTCGGGTTATGTTTGTATTATATAATTATATGGAGCAGCTAAGTGACTAGCTTTGTCACTGGATGAGAGACAAATAATCTGAACGCTAGCCTGCCATTAGAAATCACATTTAATATCACTTTAAAAATGAATTTTATTCATTCGAAAACCAAAAGCATTTGATTATATTTTATCAATTGCCACCATCGGACGCCAATGCAAACTTTAATTGTGTTTACAGCTATTTAATGATATAGAGATAATATGAGTTTTCATTCACCTAATTTGTAAGATATTTAATGTACTTTTTAAAATAATTTTAGATTTTCAAAATTTTTAATTATTATTGCAAATTTCTTTTCATTATAATGTAATGTTTATCACAATATTAATTATGATTTCATTGTCTGTTTTAAGGAAAACAGAAGCCCAGGAAGTTTTACCAGTGTTGCATTGAGGCCGAAAGCTAATATCTTTAGACTTTATTTTAGGTAAAAATTAATATGATAAAAGTTGCAAATAGTTTAAAAGCCTTGATAGTATTATGCATTTTAACAATAAAATAGAATAGGAAGCCAGTTGCGAATCCATAAAGGGGGGGGGGTCGATCGCCCCCACCTTAGATTATTTTGAAAGAAATTTTTTTGCAACTTTTACTTGGGGTTTGCAGCCCTTTATTAAGAAAGCATGCAATCTCAAAAAAATGTTCATATTTAATGTAGAAATATAATGTTGTAAATTATATTTTGATATGATTTAAAATTATTGAAATACAATTATTTGATGAAGACTAGAGAGTTTAGTTGTTTGACTAATAACGTATTTAAAACCTTGAATTGTTTATTATTTTAACAATTTATAACAAAAAATCTCGTTCACGATTTCTCGACTTCGCAAAACGATCAAACACACTTTCAACATTTACTGTAATTTCTCTGTATACATTAAGTAGGGCCAATCTGACTAGTCTGTTTTCTATCATTCGTGTCCTCAGCCAGGATTTAATTTTTCGCAGGGTTGAGAAGCTACGTTCAGCACTGGCAACACTTACTGGCATGTTTTAATAATTTGGAACAACTTGTGAGTGATTGGATATTGCACCTGGTTACACAAATCAAAAACAACTGAAAGATCAGTAGCAGTGATTTTATTCCATCCTCTTCCTTCATCCTCATGCATTGGCTCTGCCGTAGTTCAACTTCCTATGTAAATTCAGGTGTATTTATGTCCAATATCAATGAATCAGGTAGAGGGATGTAAATTGATCGCCTGTAATATTCTTACAAAATATCCGAAGGTATTTTCCCGGCATGTCTGTCGTTCCACTATTCTTTTGTAGGTAAAACTACCATCTTTTTCAATTATTGTTTTTTCTGCTCATCTAAAAAATTCTAGAAACATTTCTTTGCAGTTTTCTCTTTTGTTTTTAAAACAATTAACATGTCTTTAATGCACTTTTTTGCTTCATGTAAATCTAAACTTTTCTTTTGAAACAATTTATTGAGGCCATTTGTTAGAGAGAACACATACATCACAGTCTAAAGACACAATAAAATCATTTTCTCTAATTGATGATAATAAATTTCTTGCTTTTGATGAAGTTGTTCTGTCATTCAATTTAGATATATTATCCTGTGCGGCAATTACTAGTGAAAGTTCAACACTAAACGTCAGCAAAGCATCGTGTCTCTCAAACCATCGTGTTTCGCAAAGTGAAACCAGTTGTGAATTTAGCATGTTCTTTATTATGAAATTTCGTTTTGTAGAAGCATTGAAAAAAGCAACAACTTCGATAAGAACACCCAAACAATTTCTTATTGCTTGTACAATTCAACTTTTTGATAAAGTTAAATTTAAAGCATGATTATAACATGAACACCAAACGGTATTCACTTCAACTTTTTGAATTTAAACCACCGCTCCTTTTTGCAATGAAGACATAACACTACAACTGTCTGTTTCCAAACCAACACAGTTTTCTAGAGAAACGTTTAACTTTTTTTCTAACATGTTTATAACCCATTGACCTATAACTTTGCCGTAAAGAATAGGTTCATTGTCAATGGATGTATTAATTTCAGTTTGATAATTTTGATCATGCAAATCAACAAATCCAAAATATTCTCGAATTGATCAATCAGGAAGCACATAACGTAATATTTTAGTCATTTGGGACTTATGTGATCCATCTGTTATTTCGTCAAACATAATAATTTGATTCTCTAACATGACTCAAAATTTGTTCACATATTTCTTCTCCATAGCCTTCAATTAATGGATTTTGTGTGGTTTTGCTTATGTATGTTGCTGACACTACCTTTTTTTAAATGATTTTCTAAGTAGACTGTTTAAAAGTGATATGAAATTTAATAAAATTATCAGTTGTGAATTTTAAATCGGACTATTGGGATACCTATATATGACGTCATTAATTAAATCACCCCCCCCCTTACTAGATGGTCTGGATCCGCCACTGTAGGAAGCATATAAAACATAGTTCATAACAAAATTATATTTTGTCTTGCCTTTGCATTAGGAAATTACTCGATCAAGTCAATAAAGGTTAACTTTTACAGCTTGAAAATTTGCATTTTAATTATTAATAAATATTATTTGAATAAAAATTGTGGCGAGTTTTGTCATCCATCCTTGTAATTGCAATATGTAATGACATTAAAATTAAACATTTTACTTGAAATGTGAATGATTAATAAAAACACCGATTTGTTTAATGATAAAAAAGTAACACAATTAAAAAACTTAATTTCATGTTATATAATTTTTTATTTTATTAGAATTTTACTGTAGAAAAATAGAAATTATGTGGGAATGTGAAATTAAATATACAAAAGGAGGCGAAAGAGAAAATGTTGCTAAAAAGATAACTTTAAATAATTTTGTTGGTGTCTTATATGGATAGAAAGCAGTACATACAATGAAGAAAGAGAATATGAAAACTCTTAAGAAACCGAATTTTCGGTAGATAAGAATTAAAATTTTGTTTTAAATATTGATTACGAAGATCCGAATAACTGTGAAAAACTAAGTAATGAAAAGAGAAAATTTATATATTGTAAGTTACCATAAATTTTATCCTCTATTAAAACATAACTTTTTGGACAATGAGAAAGAAAGGAGGGGAAATGTTTCATATTTATCTTGTGATGAATTTAATGAATTCAACTCCAGATATTCCAATGTAGATCAATTGACAATAATGATAAAATAAGTGCAAGAAGATGTAATGGGGATCGAAAGATTTTTGATATTGGAAGTAATGCAAGAAGTAATGGAAGTAATTGGAAGTATGGAAAATTCTATTCTATATATATTTCCTGATCTATATACTAATGTGGTTTAGAATTAATAAAATTATTTATGTTTTTACAAAATTTATACACTTTTTTATCAACTTCCAGGCGGAAATATTAAAAAATATATTTAGAACCAGAAAAATTATTACCTCATAAGTTATGTGAGACTCGTTGGTCAGCTAGAGATAACCAAAATGTACTAAAGTTTTTGACTTATGAAGTTGGACAAAAATCAGTTATAAAACTAGAAACATAAGGATTATTAAATCAAATAAATAATTAAATAAATTTGGCAACGATTTAATTAAAAGATAACGCCAATAAAAAACTCTTCGTACGATATATTTCGACAGCATAACTGTCATCTTCAGGTACACAAAACCAACTAAAAATATTATGAATTTACTTATAATTTAAACAAATTATTTTTTTATTTTTATATTAATTTAATTTTCTAATAAATAAACACTTAAAAAATATTCAAATACTTTTAACTAATTTTAAAATGTTATTTATATAAATATTATAATTTTTTATCAATTTTATAATTTTAAATATCTATATTATAATTTTAAATATCTATATTATAATTTATAAATTAAATTATTTTGATAATTTTAGAAATGTTTTTTTTTAAAAAACAATACATAAACATGATTTAACATTCTAAAACTATTTAAAAACACTTAAAACATTCGTAGTCACAGCCCTTTGCACATTAATCTTTGGATCCAATGACCTTATCAACATATCACGCGTTCCCAATAATTATTAAAACTTTTCAACAAAATTCTAAAATCAGACATTCCTATTTCAATTTTACAGCCTCTATTATGCTCACTAATATTGGTCAAACCCTTCAATTGACAATGCTCTAGAACTCGAGTACAGAGATGACGGGAAGTCTCTCTAATGTATGTAGCATTACACCCATTACATGTAAATAGATAAACGAGATCAGAACACGATTCAACCGGAGTTTTTGATTTATTAATAAACATATTGCGTACCTTACACGAATTACAGACGATCTTGCACTCTAAATTTTCCACCTGTTTACTTAAATTCCTTTTATAATTTGTAAAACCTCCAGAGTACTGCATTACTAACACATATTTAGGCTCAATTTTTTTATATCCATTTTTACTATTATTTAGATCAACACTCAATTCACACTCATTTGTCAAATTACACTCAGACTTTCTAAAAAATGGATCCTTAGGATTTTTAATCAATTTATCAACAGTCTCTTTTATCATCAACAATAAAAAATGATTTAGAATACCCATTCTTTATCAACAAGTCAACCAATTTATTAACACTTTTTACCGAATTAGCAAAAGTAGAAGATAAAGACCATGAACGATAAATCAATCCCTTCACCATATTTCTCTTGTACTTAAATTCACAAAAGCTTTCTGGAGAAGTATAAAGACCAGTATCAGTTGGTTTTCTATAAATCTCTGTCTCTTAATGTTTATCTTTGCGTTGAATTAACAAATCCAAAAACGCAATGGATGACTTTCTCTCCTTTTCACATGTGAATAAAATGTTCTTATTTAAACTATTCATAAAATGCAAAAACGGCTCTACATGTTTCTGATTTTCAAATACAAGAAAAATACCATCCACATACCTTTAATAAACAATGGGTTTCTCAAATTGGAAGGAAGCAAATTTCTTTTCCAAACTAGCCAAAAATATTGATACCATCGTTGGGGCTAAAGGGGAACCCATAGCGACTCCATCTATTTGTTGATACCATTTATTATTGAATTCAAGAAGTTAATGAAATGCCCTTCAATCCAAAATGTAATGTTCAGAATCATTTTCGTCCCACAATGCACAGCATAAGTCAATTGTGTCAACCAGTGGTACATTCGTAAACAAACTGCAAACATCAAACGAAACCATAATATCATTCATACTTCGTTTTTGTAACTGTGCAATACAAGACACAAACTCCAAGCTATCCTTACATTCAAACTCTGATCGCATTAACGGTTTTAATAATCCATAGCCCATATAGTTTTGCTGGCTGCGATCCTATTGGACGAATAGACTTACCTACCTCTTCATTAATAATCTTCTTCTCAATAAAACCATTTAGCATTTTTTGTACAAACTCTTCATCCTTAAGAGGAGCAATTTTCCATTCTTCCGACCCTTTTCTAATTTAACAAACTGAGGAGAATTTAACAAATCATTCATCTTACTTACATACGCATCATGGTCTAGAATAGCTACCTCATTTCCTTTGTCAAACTTACAGATATTTATATTTTTTTAGCTAAGTTTTTTAAAGTCATAAAATCCCTAATACTCTGCTTTTTGTTTTTGTCGATATACTGCATAGTACATGCACTTAACGAGCTCTTCACATAATTACCATTAATGCCTTTCATCGATCGTGATATATGAAAATATAAACTTTCGTTATCTTTTAATTTATTAAATCAAACGTAATTATTTAAAAACTGGTAAAACGATAGTATTTTGGTTCTATGGCTTAGATAAACCTAACAGTGTACGTAAGACACTACTAAATTTGATTTAAATATTGAAGTTAGAGTTGAACTATATAACAGCTTATTTGAATATTTTCAATCGAAACGAAGCCCAGAATCCTTTGATTATTATAATAATTAAGCTATCTGGTTGTTCCGACTATAAAAGAACCAGGCAACGCGAAAGGAAATAAAAATTGGACAAAATTCATATAAAAGAACAAAAATGGTATGTTATATATATATATGTGTGTGTGTGTGTGTGTGATATTTGGATTTCTATTTGATCTCCAAAATGTAAGTGAAAATCAAATAAGGAATAAGGCTTTCGACTCGTAACTGGGCGTAACTAGAGTATGGCAGTCATGGCACGTGCAATGCGCGTCAACTGAAGACGCAAATGAAAATAAAAAAATATTTGTATAGATATAAATATGTGTATTGCTGACAATCGCGGTTTCTATTGCCAGTTGCGAAAGATAATTTAACAAATTAAAATTGATACTTTCATATTTGAGAGCCTCGATGGGCCAAATTCGATTATACGATCTTGCTTTACTTAGCATAGAACGAAAAATGATCGAAGAAATTGACTTTGATAATATAATTAAAAAATTGGCGTCAGCTAAAGCAAGAAAGATAAATTTGTAATAGTGTTAATATATTTAACTTGTGTGATTTTTTTACCCAATTCTAAAGTAGTTTTGTAGAAAATAAAACTTAAGTAACCTACGTCGGAGAGAGGCGACAGATCGGTGTTTGCCATAGGCGCCATTTACCCTAGGTACGCCACTGCTTCCGAATTAAGCAATTTTTATAGATATTATATTGATCAAAATTTCGTTGAAGAATGTATTTATTTTTAAAATATTATTTTAAAATATATTAAATAGTGATGAAACTATGTCAAAGTAAGAAATAGTTTTACAAAAAAATAATTTATTTTAAAATTTCATCTATTTTCCCTTATATTAAAATAATACTAATAATAATATTGAAATAACCTCTGATTTATTTTCATTTTCTAATGATATTGAAAAAAATTTTTTAGATTATAAATCAACTGTGTCTAAAATTCACGAATATCAAAAAAAACATCAATATCTTTACTTATTCATAGCCAAAAACAAAAATAGTTAATGTCATTGGAATATTATTTATATTTATAAGCATTGAGTTTACCGATTACTCAGGCCAATGATCATTTTTTGTAATTAAAAATATACTAAAAACCATATTATGAAATTATTCAAAACTTTGCAGAAACAAAATCTCGAAAAAAATATTTTTAATTCTATGTTAAGGTCACCAGCGGGACTGTCCAGATTTTTAAAAATTTATCCCGCGTCCACACGGTTTTAAGAAAGTCCCAATCTTTAGAACGGTAGGAGAATATACGGTTTTCTGCTTCCATATAGCCATTTTATGTGTGAAATATAATTTTACAAATTCATGTGAAAAATTTTATGTCTTTTAAACAACGACAGCAATAAAATAAAAGAATAAAATAATACTTAACATAATTTTTTAATGTATTATATTTGTAAATTGTACTTGTATTGAAATAAAAAATATATTAAAATACTGTTTTTGCGTTCTAAATTTTTCTTGCTCAATGTAGACCAAATTTTTTATCAAGAACCCCCCCCCCCTCCCGGTCAACGGTTTCATTTTTTCTACATAAATTTGACAATTGAGGTTACTAATTTGAATTGGATGTAGTATTACTTTCAAAAAAACAATTCTGAAAAAAATTCATTTTGAGTCTAAAGATGTTTTAAATAGTTTGCCGAAAATAATCTTCCATATTTGATGATCCAGGATTGTTCCAATATTTCTGTTCGTGGAAGAGTAAGTTTAATAATATCGTTACCTTGTAAAAATTGTCATTTTTAAAATATGCCTCAGCGTCTGTCCTGTGAAAATTAAATACCACTGAAAGCTTCTGTGCACAATCTCGTACTTGTACAATATCTACATTTTTTGAGTGAGGTGTTTGTGTAATAGTTTAAGGCATTAACTTTTAGGTAGTCGTGCTTTTTTATTTTTAATTACCTAAAAAAATGCTAGCGAATCGCATGAGTAAAATAATTAGATGTCGTTGCAAAAAATTCCAGCTAATTAAAAATATGCTAAAACATTTCACAAAACAAAGGTATGTTTAGAACCAACCATCTTCATAAAGAATTTCCACAGAAAAACACGATTATAGGATTGATAGGTGCTGCAGTTTTTCGAGTTTCAGGAACTATATTGAAGTCCCTAACTACCAATTACAGACTATGAAAGGCGCAATGAACAAAAGCATCTTTAAGATACTTTTCAAATTATTACACCTTGTTTTAATAATTTGTCACGGTAGAGACCAAATGTTTTGCATTGACTTATAATCTAATCGGCGATTGTAGAATAAAACTCATTTTTTCTAGAGAGATCATTCCGATAAATTCTTCTCTTATTGCTTCAATTGTATCAACCTATTTCTGCAAAATTGAAAAGCTAATGGAATTATTTACAGTTATAAAATTATCTTTACGGAGGATATTTTTGCAATTATAATTAGTATAATTTTTCAATTCTTCATCTCAGTTGTATGTAAAGAATTATCACATAGACATACTTTAATACGATCTTTCTTTACAACCAGAAAGTTTGAGCATCTTGTTTTTTAGCGTATTCGTTAAAACTTTATACTTTGGCATACTTGGCTTTCTCAGTACTCTCCGTGACTAGTAAACTCCAAAACAATAAAAGGTGTATTTATTGTTTTCTGTTTCCCCAAAATGCTCATCGTGGTTTTCAAAGTGTGTTTATTAAAAATAGGCTTTGATTATGTATTGACATATCGCAGTGAGAAACGGATTCAGAATCGGACGAAAGTTTATTAACATTATCATCGACATTAGACCCGGATTCTGAAGCTGTTATTATTTCCTTGTTATTACTTTCCTCTAATTTCCTCTTCTGCTTTAGATATTACCAAAGTTTTTATGCCCCATTTGAAACAAAAATGAAGCAATATTAATATATCTATTATTAAAGGAAAATTCAAACAACCAAATATTTTCGTAGAAGTGTAAAGTAAAAGACGATTACACTGTTTTGAGTTTTTGATTTTGCCCTCATCCTTTGAGTACGTCGATCGTCGAACGACTTACCAATAACGCAAACAAACTGTATTCAAAAGACCATAAACGGCACTTATGAGATTGAAAACTTGTCCGGCGTTCTTGAGGCGTTACTACAGACGATTTTAAAACGTATTATTTACAATACAATAGCGTGGGAAAATCCAAATAATAAAGTTATCATTACGTTAAAATGTAAGAATTAATAAATTAATGGCAAATTAATAATAATCATACAAAAAATGCTCAGATTTTCAGTTGCCATGACCTCAATCTCACATTTTTTAAAATTTTTTTTAGAATAATGACGTTATTAAAATCTATTTACTATGAATAATCCTATTTTAAAAATATAAATAAATTAAGTTATTTTTAAATATTCACAGATAAAAATTAAATTTTTTTTAAATTTATGAACATATTTGGCTATTAAAATTACAATGTGAAATTTTATGTATAATAAAATAACAAATTTCACGAAAGAATAAGAAAATATTTTATGCAGTTATAATCAGAGCTCATTATTGGAAATTTTTATTAATAATTACAATATTGTTGTAACTGACAGTAATTCTTTCAAATATTCCTTAACCCTAACTATTTAGGAACTGTTAAAATATCGCTGCTCATACTTTCTACCCTTGACTACCCCAAATCTATTTAAAGCTGTCCTCTTCCGTAGTAGTGTCAAATCAGCTGATGGTAAACAAGCAGTCTTCATTTATCCTTTAGCCAGTAGAGATATGTGTTGTTAAGTAGAAACAAAATGAAAAGGAAATTCATATGCAAAGTAGGCAGACATTCTTTGAACAGCCAAGAGTTCAAAATTATAATTATTATTAATACCATTATAATTACAATTTCAGACAAGTAAATAATAGGATAAGCCCTTGATACAAAGTATATTAATTTTTTTTATCAATTTAATACATACTTTAATGCAACGGTTTATTTTATTATTTACTTGTCTCAAATTTTAATTTGTGCCGCTAACAAGAAATCACCGTTTTATAATTATAATTTTATAAAATAATTAAAGTCATTATTTAAACAAATGTATTTTTAATATATTATATTTACAATAAATTATTTCAATAAATTACTGTCAATAATAAATAACAGAAATACTTGGTGAAATTGGACATCTTATGTATCATTCGATGGATCAGACGTGCCAACTAAATAACTGATCGGATCTATTTTATTTCAATGAATTGGTCCAAATCTAATCATTAAACAATTGAAATACTTTTTTTTTGAAAATAGGTCTCAATGAAAATTTTAATAGCGAAATATAGTATTTATATTAACTTGTTACCAGAGGTGTTTTGGACCCGGTTCGGTCAGGTTCGTGCAAGCGGTTAGTTGAAAATAATAAATATGCCTAAAATCAACTACTAAATTTCTAAAAAATCAAAATTCATTTAATTGAAAAAAATGTCCGTTTCGACAAATTTAATTAAATTTTTAAATATATTTAAATAATAAAAATATTTAAAAGATAACGCCAATAAAAACGTCGTACTATATATTTCGACAGCATAACTGTCATCTTCAGGTACAAAAAACCGACTAACAATATATTTTTGTACCTGAAGATGACAGTTATGCTGTCGAAATATGTAGTACGATTTTTTTTATTGGCGTTATCTTTTAATTAAATCGTTGCCAAAGTTATTTAATTATTTAATTAAAATATTTATTAACTACATTATGTATTTAAAAAATAATTTGTTTGGCGTTTTAATTTAACAAATTGTTAGCATTATAAAATGTTTATTTATTTCATAAGAAAATCAAGTTTTTATGTTTCATTTTCTACAATTTGGTCGACTAACTGGATCGCAATAATTTATTTTTTGGAGTTCGACTAAAAATAACTTTGTAATTTATTGTGAATCTCGATTGGCATTATTTTTATTAATGCTAAAGAAAATTAATAATTTATTAATGATAACAATTAATAATAATATGAAACGTCGAATTTTTGGATTGAAATTTTTTTTTTAATTAAATTATTTGTAATTTTTATTTTTTTTTTCAAAAAATACGTTTTGGGCTCACGATATAGTCTGGAAATATTTTTAGCCCTCGTTAAAAAAAGTCATAAATAATAATTTCACTAAATCGTCTACCGATAAAAAAAGCCTAAAAGTAAATTTTCGATTAAAAAGCCAAAAAAAATGAATTAAAACATTGCCCGTAGGATAAATGATCAAAAACCTGAACTCTCAGATAATTGGCATGAAACAGTGATCCTGAAATAATTTGGTTTGAAACCTTGCTGGTGGGATAAATGGCTTTAAACCTTGATCCTCGGGTAATTGGTTTGAAATTTTTTTAAACCCACCTAAAAATAATATAGATATCAAGTAAGTGAATAATAAAAAGCCCTAGCTGCAAAGTAATAATTATATTTTTGAAAAAAGTTTTGATTATTAAATAATCCCTTTCTGTATCTTGATTCCGCAACTTTAAATTGGTGTGGGACAAACCTTTCTGGTCACAAGCACAGTAAAACATTATTTTATTTGCAGTACTTTCAGTAATAAAAGCATAATTTATAATATTTTATGGTAAAATTGTAATTTAATGTTCAAAAGACATTGCTATTTAATATTTTAAACATAAAGAAATTTTTTAAAAAATTTTAATATTTGGTTTACCTTTACTAATGTGAGTCTCAATTAATACTAAAATTATAAGAGTTGATTGGTATATTTAAGGATATGTATAGCATAGCATTGAAATTAATGTACTTGAATTAAAAATCAAAAAAAATATATTTTAATTACTTTACTGTCATATTAAAAATCATCTTAAACACTTATAGCATTACAACATACATATAAGCCAAGAAACAATAAAACAATATTAATAAATTTTAACCCAAAAATGTGAAATCCGTCAATTTGACGTTTTAGTAGTTCAAAAAAATTCAACAATTTTTTGGTTGGATTTTTTAAGATTCAAGTATTAACCCTTTCTAAAACAAAGGAAACTAAAAGTGATGTAAAACTCAAAGTTTATTGATAACAATTATATAGTTATAAATGATCATAAAAAAATAAAAACATAGAAAACAACAAAAGAGGCTTTTACGGAGAAGGGTGGCAATATGATTGCCACTACCTTTCAGTGACAGCGTTACACTTAGATATTTTTATTAGTTTAAAATGGTGTACAGTATATTGCCACCACCTTAGAAAGGGTTAAGAATTGTTTAAATTTTAAAATCAATTTCATATCATTAAAAATTTTAGTTTTAATGCCGGAATCATTAAAACATTTAAATTGTCGAATTTCAACATATTTTAGTCATTTTTAATAAATTTATATTTTATTAAAATTTTAACAAGGCAAAATTTTACCGCTTAAAGTTAATAATTTCATAAATAATTGAGGAAGTAATTAATTTAGCTAAACTAAACTAGGAAATACATTTATTAATTACCAATTAAAGAGAAAAAGACTAGATTTTTTTTTATATATGTTATTAATAAAATGATTACAATTATTTTTCAAAAAATGACGATTTCAAAAATATTTTTATATATTTTTTATATTAAAATTATTATAAAATTTGAAATAATTAAAAAATCTTTTCAAAAATATGATTAATTGCTATCGATTTATATAGAGAAATATTTCCCACTAATTTGCAACTGCTTTATTTATCGATTGAGTTAAAATTGACTTAATAAAAACAGCGAAAAAGGTTGATTCTGATTGGTTACCCATTTATGACTAGAAGTTGACTGAAACATTTCAATGGTGAGAAAAATTATTTTCATTTAAACCAATCAAAAGTAAACAAGATAGCATCGATAAATATTTCGTGTGTAAATTTGTGTGCAATTTCAGGAGTTTTAGCTTGTCAACATGAGGAGGAAAATTAGCAGCTACTCCGGTCGTGTGCCCGCATTGATGCTTCCTGTCTGATTGAGTGGTTTCTTCCTCTGATCATTGGATGTCGGCCACAAGCTGGCAGCGGACTTCTCTAACCCGGCTTGTGTTTCTCGCTTGCACCGGTAGCCCTAATAAGAACCGCTACCGCTCGGGAAGTGTTCAGTTCGCTGCATCTTCCTGTACGTATTATTGACTAAGCCAGTTTACCAACATTCGGAAATCCAATTACAGACTCTGTTCCTTCGAAATCGATTTATTATTATTACCAGGCAATGCACAGCATGAAGCAAGAAGACTACTATAGAGCTTGCTCTTTTGGAGGACTGTCCTCAGTAATTTTCCCAGGTAATTGAGATGGATGTAATTTTTATACCTTTGTAATTTTATTTTAAAAAAAAGGTTTAATGAAATTTTAATATACACTAATAAATCATTAATAAATCTTTAAATTTAGATTCGTCATATTATACAAACAAATCCAACTGGATGTGCAAGCAAGACGTAGGACAAAGTAAGAATTATTTTCGAAAGTTGATATTGATACAGAAATTTCCAGATCCGTATCCTTATAGTCCATTAGGTTCTTGTTCTCCATGTTATTCTCTCGGTTCGACAAATAAATCTCAAACTAACACAAACCAATGGAGACCACAAGGTTTAAATAATATTTATAAATAGTTCAATCATTTAAAAATTAATTAAAAAATAACTGAATAAAATAACAAATTAAAATAAAAATAATAATAATAATAATAATAATAATAATAATAATAATAATAATAATAATAATAATAATAATAATGATTAAACTCAAAAGAAGACTTCCTAATAGATTTTATTAATAAATTCAGCAATAAATTCCGAATTTAAAATTGATGCTCTTTTTCTCCCATCGACGCCACTCATTCTGTGACTCGTTTTGTTTATTCCAGCAATTATCGAGCCCACTAGTTCTGCGAGTTTAGCATCAATGTTCTGATATAGAACAGGAAACTGTCTCCATAGACAATGAAATGCAACAAACATTTGCTTACACAACAAATCATGTAAAAATGATGATTAAAAATGAAATTGATTTATCCCGATCGTTTCATAAATGAAATACATTTATTAGTTAAACAAACAAATCTTCTCACTTATTTATTTATCTGTTTTTTTAATATATACGTTAATTTTCGAAAAAATAAAATTTGGCTGATGCTAAAATCATTTATTTGTTTACATATTGGAATTTTAAAATTCCATTACGAAAAATATATAGGGAATGAAAAATTCCACAGCAGTAATATGTGAAATTGAACTATTTTTTTTAGGATCAGGACAAATTCAATTGTGGCAATTTCTTCTAGAACTCCTTTCAGACAGTCGAAATACGACGTTTATTACCTGGGAAGGAACGAATGGAGAATTCAAACTGATTGATCCCGATGAAGTAGCAAGACGGTGGGGTGAAAGAAAGAGTAAACCAAATATGAATTATGACAAATTAAGTCGAGCATTGAGATATTACTATGACAAAAATATCATGACAAAAGTTCATGGAAAACGATACGCTTATAAATTTGATTTTGCCGGACTCGCGCAAGCCATGCAACCAGCAAGTCCAACAGTTTCCGGTCCTGGTGCAAGTCCGACATCATTTGAACCAAGCATTTATAAATATCAACACGATTTATTTAATTCTGGAGTCAATCCATTTCTTGCTCCCGCATGGCAACATCATATCAGTGCTGGTATGTCTCCAACCAATGGACTACCATCCTCTAACCTTTTCACATCTTCCTCATCAGTTGGTCAGAATCAAATGAGTTCTAATTCCAGTACTTTTAATCCTATTAACAAACCAGCTACAAGTCCCACAAGTTCAGTAGCCCCGATTAACAGTTCTGGTATCCCACTAGTTGGAGTTCCTAATCCCATGGTAGCTGCATATTGGTCAGCTGCAACAAATGCATGTAATCATGGTATTAATCAAATTCAACAATCCCAAATCCAGCCTCCACAACAACAACCACAGCATCATTCCAATTCAATGTCATCTTCATATTTCTCAATGCCTCCAACCCCCCTGTTCAGTACTCCATTTTCAACCGCTATTGCCAGGGTACCGGTTAATCCGTATGCTACAATGGCGGGTCTCGCCAACAATTCAATTCTGCCATCAAATTACTATGATTAAATTTGATTATTTTGGGCCTTATAGCCAATTTTGTTGACAGATTTGAATCGACGATTTCTTTGTTGTATAAATATAGTTTCATACAAACATGATCTAGCGATCAATCTCGATCATTATATGATAATTATTCTTGAAAAAAAAATAAATAAATTTAGATTTTGTTTTAATATTCACATCTTTTCGACAACAATAAATAAATTTATAATAAATTAACAGTATTTCTAGGGGATTTCTAAATTGATATTATTTTTTCACCACTCGTTTGTCATATTAAAGTCTTTGAAAATCTTTATAAGTATTAAATTTTTTTTTGATAATTTTAATGCAAATATTTGGTAAATTTTTGGTTATAAAAGTTTTTAAGCGACATTTAATTTACTGGGTGATCTTTGTTGATATAGTTCTTTTGATGGGATAATTCTTTCGGTGTGTTCGGTATTGCATTTTAACAATTTTTCCGTTTATTTTTTGTTAAGAAAATAATCATATTTTTTCTGCGGAAAACAAAATATCTGTAGCGCATTTACAGAAAACGAAGCCCTATGTGCAAACATTTATTGGACTCTTCTTAACATGAAGACTGATGGTGTACAGTCTATGAACAAAAGGTTGCTCAAAAATCAACGAAGTTAAACTTGAAGGAGTTTTTGGACACGTTATTCAGTCCAAATGAATAAAGAAATTTCACTAAAGTGTAAAAACATAAAATATAATTAATTTTTTAGTTTTTTTTCAATTTTTTTCATTTGGGGATCCTAGGCACGAGCCTAGTACGCCTCAATGCGTAAACGATTCTATGTCTAACACACGAACAAATAAAGTAAATCGGCAATAATTAAATTCAAACTTAATATTATACAACATAAAAAATTTTTAAAAAAATTACAATACTTGCCTCTAGGGTTTTTAAAAACACAAAAAAGGGTACGACAAAAATATTCTAATTTTTTATTTTAATGTATTTGCTGTTTGTCAAATAAGTTAATATGATTGAATTTATCTAATTCCATTTTTAATGTTTAGTGTAATTAAAAATATTACGGACCCCCTCAAGTAGCCGACATTAGCAGTTTTCTGATTCACCTACTGGATAATTCTCTATTAATACCATTTTCAAAAACTATTTTGAAATTTAAAAGTTTTAAAACTCGGATGGCCTTGTTTATTTCTGTAGTATTTTGGAAATTTACGCAATAGCTGTTACTATTGCAATATTTCTAAAAACAGAAATATTAAGGAAAACAGTAAGTTCCTTCGTGTTGACCACATTGCTAGTCACACCCTTTACATTTGTTGGAAATCTTTTCTATTATTTATAATAATTACAATATTTATAATGTGTCACACTGCGATTAGCAACCATATTGAAATTGCATTTATGCATTTTTAGGTGTAATTGGTGCAAACAGTTACAGATTTGGCGCTTAGTGGATTAGGTTGGGGCCTTGGGCTCCGATGTCGCAATTGTACTAAAAAGTCATTTATGAAGTGCTATAGTAAAAGAAAGAATAAATAATATGACCATTCTGTATGTAGACCTTGACATTTTAAACATAATTGACACTTCCGAAATAATAAATGAATTTGCAAGAAATAAAGCAAGAATAAAAGAAAGAACGTTTTATATACGGAGATATTTGATTTATGTGAAAAACATCTCTTTTAAAAAAATGTATTTAATGTGTTATGATAACCATTTTTTGATTACTCTTCTCTTTTTTTAATAACTTAATGAGAGTTTTCTTGCAGTGGCGTAGCGAGGGAGTGAGGATAAAGGGGTCTATCGTGCTTCGGGCACCACTCGGTAAGAATTGCCAAATGCTCCCAAAGGCAAACAACATCTTCCGGAAAATTCCAATTTTTTGTTATGATTTAT
Organism: Schmidtea mediterranea; assembly: GCA_022537955.1. Taxonomy (NCBI): domain Eukaryota; kingdom Metazoa; phylum Platyhelminthes; order Tricladida; family Dugesiidae; genus Schmidtea; species Schmidtea mediterranea. The sequence goes on from CM039682.1 coordinate 18,468,650, forward strand.
TTCTAGGAAATATATAATAATTATATATATTTTTAATTTGCCTGAAATAATATGTTATAAATAACGTTTTACAGAAAATAAATCAAATATCTCCGTACACGAAACGTTCTTTCTTTTATTTTTTCGTTCTTGCACACCTAATTTTTTTAAGATAGGGATATATTTTTTATTTTTTTAAACGAAATACAATTACAGCTTAAGTTTGTTATATTAAAACGATAGCAATATGGTAAAGTTTATATATAATTAATATAAATGAATACAATAAATAAATAGTCAATTATTATTAAAAGACATTCGCAAAAATGAGTTATCATGTTGGTTTTAAGACGTCGATAAGCTATATACGATATAATTATATGTTTTCGGGCAGGGGCGCAAAAGTGTATTGTACTCGGGATCCAGGTATACAGCATCCCTCGTCAAACAGTACAATATTTGATACAAAATAAATATTGCATGCTAAGTACTGCAAAAGAAGAAAGCTAAAAGCAACTGCAATTATTCAAATATTAGTTTTAAAGTAGCAAGAGTGATTCGAGTTTTGAACAAATTTTGTTTGATACTGCCGGATTCGTGTCGGAGAGCGATTCGAATGAGAAAGAATAGACCCTAAAATTTCGAAGTTGTGAATGAAAGTGACGAAGGCAACGTGACTTGGGTCTGTGAAAATCAAGACTGAAAATCAAGACAAAACCACAAAAGAAGTTGAAGCTTATAAGAACTGAATTTCTCAATAACCTTACTCGAATATTCGGAAATATGTAAATTGACTACGATCAAGCTTTGACTTGAGTTTTGAAGGAGCTAGTGGAAAATTTTACTAGGAAGAAGGCAAGAAAATTAAAAATTAATTTTATTATTTATGCTTACCATTGACAAATGCTCAAATAAATTATTGTTTTGGATTTTAAAACATCTGCAATGTCTTCAAAAATATCTTCTGATATTTAGGAACTAAACAACATTTTTGTTTAAATATTAAATTTTCGTAAAAATCAGATAATTCAAAAAAGCGGCTAATGAAACGTCAGAAATTAATGAAACCTTTAGACTGTGAAAGTAAAATTTCTGTGTGACTGAAGAATAATCTGTTGTGAATTCTCGCACTGCTTCTTAATGGTCTGTAGTTCTTAATTTTTGATAATTTTAGAATGCGTTCTCAATGGACGCTTTTCAACCATATGGAAACTTTCAATCTAGAATATGGAATAGGGAGCCAGAATATGTTTTCCTTACTGACTAACTGTTACCCTAATCTCTAAAGAGTCTTTGTCTTCGAATTTTCATTAGCAGTGTGAAAGTCAAATTGATGGTGGAAATTTATTTGAAAACTATTCTTTGCAACGGAACCAGGATTCGAGTTCACGGAATTCCTGAGACTCTAATTGGACATCGATTTGGAATTATCAAGAAGGTGATGGACAGTGACATCATTTACATGCATCTAGTAAAGTCTATAAAAAATTGGCAGATGTTCTAACGCGGTTTCCAAAGAAAGGGTTTAGATCAAAGGCACCATTTGGCTTTGCAGGATGAACCATAGAACAAATAAAAAAGCTTGCGCAACAGAAAGAGGTCTTTTTATCTTGATTCGTAAGGAGAGGTAACGTTTGAATGTAATATTAAATTTTGTTTGAATATTCAGTTTCGAGAATATTAGAAAATTCAAAAAGATCTTTAAGAATTATTTATTTTTCAAAGTTCCTTATCAAAATTCCATTTGCAAAAATAATGAAATTAAAAAATTGATTAGTTTTTTACATTTTTCAATCATAATAAATTCGAAATAATTTATTATATTTTCAAGTCGGGATTTAAATATTCTTAACAATAAAACTAAAAGATAGAAAAGAAAAGAAAAGAAAATATAGTTATTGTTTATTATTCTTTAGAAAAATAAATTTCATTAAATAATTTTATTAATTATAAAAATTAAAAATTTAATCGCTTTTGCTACTCACAATAATAAGTAAAATAATAAAACGCATAAAAATATGATTTTAAATTCTACCATAACCTCTTTTTGAGAACTCATTTTGGACAATAATATTGTGGTAATATTTGAAAAATTAAATATAAATAAATTTAATCTTTTGAAAATTCAAATGGAAATAATACAAAAAAAATTTGACATTTAGTAAATTTACAAATTTGTGTGAGTTTAAGTTCAAAGCAATGGTTACCAAACTATGACAAACAAAAAGAGTCAAGATACTACTTAAAAGATAAAAATTATTTTAATTACTTTAATATTTAACCATTTTTTATAATAAAATTTAAAAGAATGACATTTAAAAATTAAAAAAAATTTAATTAATCAGGGTAAATTGAGAATGTAATTCAATTGTATTTTTAATATAATAAATATCTTCATCTTCTTTAACTACAAATTTATTAAAGTGAAAACAAATGATTTAGCACAACGTTTTGTTTTTATTGTTTCGAGGGTTTTTTTCATTGAGAATAATTTCAATAAATAAATGAGCTTCAGTAATTCTGAAGAGGTTAAATGAAATAATTTTTGATAAACAAAAAAAATTTAGTTTTACACAAAATCTATTTATACACATTCATCGGGCATATAAGGAACATTGCAACACATTTATTTTAGATTTAATTTTCGAAAAAAATATCCTTCATTCAAGTGGTTAAGTATAAAATAGTTGAGGGAGTAATGAGTAAAAACTGTCATTTTACCCTTTCGTCACTATGGTAATATTCGAAGGGTAATATTCGAAACCATCAATAGTCAAAGCCTTGTAACCTTAAAAGTAACCAATAACAAAAGGGTTAAATAACTGTATCAATGTGACATTCACGTAAAAAGTTAGTTTGTCTGGAGTATGGTAAAAGTTATTGGTTATTTTTGAGTCTATAAATTAATTTACAACTGTAAAACATTCATTGTTAAATTACTTTTTAAAACTATAGATGACCAATTGTAATATATTTATCATTTTGAGAGGCTGTACAAATTTAAGTATCGCCGATTGTAAATTAAAAGTCCTTCTGAAATATTTATCAAACAATTTTTTTAATAAAATATGCATTATTTAACAACAAAGTTAGGATAATAAAATTTTATATATATATATATATATATATATATATATATATATGTGTGTGTGTGTGTGTGTGTATTAGAGATACAGAGTGTATGAATGACATACAAGTGAAATAATTGTAAAGGAATACAGAAATTGCAGGGGCCAACAACTCGAACTCTCATTTTCCCATAAAAATGTAACAATCAATCATTTTTTTCTGACCAACATCAGGAGTTGAAATAACGACGGATCTTTTCCATCTGCCATGGTGAAAGTCCATTTTAGTATGTCATTTATCATGAAAAGCGTACGTTCCGCCCCAATAGACGATGATGAAGTCATTAATGGCAGCACGCAAGAAATTTGGTATCGAGATTTGTTTAATTGAAGCGTGTTATTAAACAAAATTTGAACATCCGTATAAACGTTGAATGAGGAGGAGTTAGTAATGTAAGTAGTATAAGTTACGATTTGATGGTAAAATTGACTTCATTATAAATCCTAGAATTATTTAATTTATTAATTTAATTATTAATTTCAAATAATTTACAACAATTTACTTTTTTACAAAATTTAAAAAATTAAAATCTAATATTTTTTAAAGAAGTCAAAGTTAAATATTGCAGAAAAGATTGACTGTAAAATCAAGTAAACACCAAATATTTGATAAAAACATACAAATATAATAAAAAGACAGAAAGAAAAAAATCTAACGAAATATTACAGCAAAATAAAATATAAAATAAAGAAAAGACGAAATAAAATTTTTTAAAAAATTTTAAATAATAAAGTTAAATATTATTATTGGAAATTGATGGAAAAGCTACGTGAAACCCATCCTAACTTAAATAAAATTTATACTGATTTGTGTTATGGACTATAGTTTTATTTTTATTTGTTTGTTACTTCCCCCTTTGTTTCGTTCCCTGTATCCTTAATTATATTATTTAGTCAAAGCAATAATTAATCAATTTCCCATAGTAAGTAACCAAACAACTTATATGGAAAAGAAATTATAACTAAAAATTGATTAATTGGAAATATTAAATTGAAAACAAAACAACAATAAAAACCAGAAGAAAAATCAGAAATTTGAGGAATTTTTTCTGCAATTGCCCAGATAATATAGAAGAGATCATAATTAATAAAATCCATAACTAAAATAAGAAATTGATCAAGACTCATTTACTATCATCTAACTATCCCTTACTAATAAAAACAATTATCAAAATCAGGATTTATTTATTGCTACGAGTTAGCACCTATCATTAAAGAAACTATCGAAATAGAAATTCTTTCATCACTCAGATCTACTATCAACTAATCAAAAGAAAACCAAGAGTTATCCCAAGATCAAATTCTCCATCGTTTTACAATTAACCAGGTGCTTTTGTGATTAATAGTTTGAGTTCTAATTGAATTTATTAAAGTGCTTACTTTTGTATTTTATTATATTACTGCAAATTTACTCACATATATAACATTCATCCCAGACTGTCCCGACAAATTTTTTACCGGAGATTCGGCTGGATTCTTACAAATTCTGCAAATATCATCTCGTACAAAAGATAAAACAATAAATAATATATCCTTAAAATCTCTACACGTCATCCTTTAAATTATTTCTTTAATTTAAGTTATAATGTTTTTGATGTTTTTCGTTAAATCTTATTTCTAACTGTTATTTACTTTATTAAATATAATATTTAAGATAAGACTGACACGAAATTCATAATGGCGTAGAATAGAATGGAAAAATTAAATTAAAAACTAGGAAAATATTATAAAAATCACCAAAGGAATCAAATAAAAATAAGGTTGAGTTTGTTTTTCTGCTTTAATGCATTCACATTGAGCATCATACGAAATTAAGGTATAAATAACTAAACATTTTGGTAAAATTTTAATGTTAATGTTATGTATACTTTACTTCAGCTAACTTTTAGTTTTGAAGAATTTGCCAGTATTTTGATATCAACTAAAAAACGAAGCGCCTTGGTTGATTAGTATTGGATTAAACAAATACTCAAATCATGAATACCTCTTAGACCAGAGGTTCCCAAAGTGTGGTCGACAAAAATTTTATTATTTAGTAATTCGTATTAATTTACTTTTAATTAACTTGATGCAATATTTTTATATATAAGCACGTATATATTTATAGCATATCTTAAAGTGCTTGTAAAATTTTTCTCAGCAAATTTGTGTATTTCTTATTATTAACTTATTTTAAATATTTGCATCATATGAACCATTGCGTACTATGTTTTTCATTGTACTATGCAACTAATTACGAGTAATCGTTCATAAGAAACTTAAAATAATCTAAGAACCAAATTCATAAAAAATTAAGTTTCATCTGTAATAAGTACGAAGTTTTATTATGTGAAAAACAAAAAGTTTTTGTATATTGTTAAAAAAAGTATTTATAAAATATACGTACTGTTATTAAAAATTTAATCTAAATAAAATTAAATGTAAGTACTTTTTAAATTTAGTAATTATTGAAATTTAGTAAAAATAAATAAAATTCTTTATATTCTTATTTTTTTTAAAAAAAAAAAGAAACATTGTTACTATGGATAAGTGATAGCAAAAAATTCCCTTGCTAAAGCAAACAATAGGAAAAGAAAAGGAAAATGAAAAAGAAAAAGAAAATTTATGTAGCAACAAAAACCGTAAATAAGAGAAAAATTTATACGAATACTTTTACAAATATCCAATCTTCAAAACGAGGGAAAAGAAAATATGATTGTGATTATTTAAAATTTGGATTTACATGGAATAGGAAAGAAGACCATCCATGTCCACTGTGTGCTATTTGCCAAGAAATGCTAGCTAATGAGAGTATGCGACCTAGTAAATTATTGCAGCATGTTGAAACGAAGCATCCTGATTTAAAAAATAAGCCAATGCATATTTTAAAACGAAATTGGAGGAATTAAATAATTCAAAATATCTGCTTTTCCATTTTACCAGAATTAACGAAAACGCTATTTTCGCCTCATACCTCAATAGTTTGCGTAATGCACAATCTGGTAAACCACATAGAGAATCATAATTACTTCCAGCGATAAAATTTGGAGTTATGTTTCGAGAGAAGAGTTTAAAGGAAAATGAAGCAATTCTACTTACAACATTGCTCGTACAATTGATGAAATGCCTAAATGGTAGAAAATATACTACTCAATAGAATTCAAGTTAGTGGATTTTTTGCCTTACAGCTGGATGAATCAACAGATTTACTAAAGTTATCCCAACTAATAGTTTTCATTTGTTTTATATGGAACAACGAGGTTTTTGAAGACATTATTTTGTGAACCAATCATTCGAGGAACTAGCAAAATAATTTTCAATACGATTGACAGTTATATTACATCGAAAAAACTGAATTGGGAAAACTGTCGGAATATATATCGGTGGTGCAGGAACAATGTGTGGCAAAAACAGTGGTGCTATTACACGTTGTCTTCAAAAATTTTCAAATGCAACAGGGTCTCATTACAATATTCATAGAGAAGCGCTTAAAATATACCAAAAAATCTAAACACAGTTTTCACTGTTGCTTATAAAAATCGTAAATTTTACCAAGAGCAGGCCATTATAGTCACATTTGTTTCAAAATCTATGCGAAGATATGGGAAGTTTGCATAAATCTCTACTTCTACACACAGAAGTCCGTTGGCTATCGAGAGGCAAAATCCTGACTAGACTTATTGAAATTCGTGAAGAAGTTGCAATATTTTTAAATGAAAACAAAATAGATGAGTATACAACTGTTTTGAGCACTGAGAATTATGTACTCTTACTAATTTAGCTGATATATTTTCAAAATTAAACGAATTAAATTTGCAATTACAAGGAATAAATGGAATTGATATATTTTCGGTTCATGATAAAATAAAAGCTTTTTCAAAAAAATTATTGTGGAAAAATAATAATAAAATTTGTAAGTATGACTGCTTTAATAAATTAAACTTTTATCATTGAGAATCAATTAACATCAAATGAAGATTTTATTTTTTTAACAATTGAACATTTGGACAAATTTATGGAAAATTTAGATTTTTATTTCCAACGCGAAATGAAAATTCTCGATAAATATGCATGGGTTATAAATCGTTTTCAAAATGGTTCAGCTATTGAGATATCGACAAAAGAGGATGAACAATTGATAGAGTTGTGTGAGGATAGTGATCTCAAAATTAATTTTGACCGGAAATAATTGATACAGTTTTGGTTGTCAGAACAAAATCCAATTTTACACACTGCAGCTCCATTCACAACTTATATGTGTGAAATTGGAAAGTAGCGTTATTTCTGACTTAAATTTTCAACATTTCTATAAAGTAATAATTGATAATTAAGATCTGCATGAAATTCCTAATTTATATAAAGTTCGTCAAACTACGTGAGTACTAGAATGAAAATTGCCTAAACTTTTGTAAGATCCTGGATAGCATTCTTTTTCCAATTTATATTAATCACTATCGAAATTTGTGCAAAATTTACAAAGGTTTATTAGCCTAAAATAATCGTTGTATTGTCATTGAATTCGTTGTCTGATAATATCTTCGAATTATAGCAGAGCTAAAGGATTCCAGAGACATTTATCAATATTTATTGTCTCTAGCTTACGTGAAATTCGTTGATAATGTTAATTCAGAGTACATGTAACATATTTAATAATTCTTTTCGAAACGTATAAAAGTTTTCTTTATTTTAGTATCTTGTAAAATACCGAGCTCGAATGTGGATAACCCAAGTTACTAAGTGTTGCACAAATCCACTCATCCACAGCTTCGCGTAATGCAGGCCCAGGCGGATACCATAGTCCATACTCAAGCCCAAACCGAAAAAACGCAAATATCCTCAAAACGGAGCCAGTAACCGTCATTGTTAGTAGTGAGAAATATACATCAATAGTGTGTAGATTTCCTGTAAACCTAGGAAATAAATGTTAATGCTTCAATTTAGATTGTTGTATGAGATTGTTTGCGAGTTAGTTATTATTAATAGTTTGGTTTCGCAAATTTAGCACATTCATTAAAACTAAGGAATAATAAATTCAAAACTTTATTTCAAGAAATCTACATTAATCCAATACTAAAACAACGATCTAAAGTTGTTTTTTCATAAATATTTTTAGTATTTATTTTGAGAAGATTTTAGCAAAATTGAGCTAACAATTGAATAGGGAATAACACAGGGAATACACAAACATTCAATAAATATTTTTAAATATTAAATAAATATTAATTTTACAATGACTCAATTTCATCATTCTTTAATTTAACTTTAAACTTATTTAAGTTCATTTTTAAATATATTATTATAATTTTATTAAAGCTCGTTACTTATTTTTAACTCTTCTATTTAAAAATTTATTAAATATAACAAGTTTGATCACTCAATTTAATGTACATGTCACAGATAATCTTTTCAACTTGGAAAAGTCCATAAGCTTCATTTTTATTCTCCGGCTTTGCGACTCTTACGTAGAGAGAAAATTTCGCTAGAGATTTAAACGACACTATCGCAGAATGCTTGGTTTCAGAATGTAAAAGTTTTCATAACCAAATTTATCAGATTTTTCTTTATATTTTATAAATAAAAGGGTTTATTTACATATAATAATATAAAGTGGTTGATATAATTTATAATATGAATTATATGAAAGTGTATAATATTTAAATTAAAACTCTAATAGAACTTTTGATTTTACTTTATTTACAAGTTAATTTAACAAAGTTTGGAAGAAAACTATTGGTATGAAAATACCAAATTTTGGCAGAATGTGCAATGTTACTTATTGCACATTCTTTCATATCATTGTTAATTCGATTTTGAGGTACTTCCATTTTAATTAGAAGATCAGATGTCTTTCTCAAAATTTATCCAAGAGATCCAAAGATGCATGTAAACAGTTCGACTTTGTAGTCTTGTTTTACCTTTTGTATTTCAGATCGAAGCCCCTCATATATCTTCAAGTTTAATTTATCAACTAAATAAAAATTAAATACTGAGTCTATTGAACATTTCATGTCAACCAGTAGAATAGTCTTTTTTTCAGAATTCTTAATGATAAGACCGACACGTTCATTTAAGGTTGGCACAAGAGAACACTTATAATTGACGAAAACTAGAAGTTCAGGATTTATGAGCTCATTTTTGACTTTCTCTAAGCAAGAATCATGTCGATTCATAGCTAGTGATCGAATTATTTTACACGTTTGAAGAACATGTGCGATTGTTTCCTCATTAGATTTACATCTTTGACAGAGGCGATCCTCACCGTTTCTATATGGTTTTCCAAACATAGAGAGTGTATTATTGCGAGCGTCATGTATAAATCTCCATTTGAATTCCGTTAAGTCACTTCGGAAAACGAGCTTGTTGATTAATGAACAGAGTTTAATCGCAGATACAAGCAAATTGCTGTTTTTGCTTATCACCCATCTTTCAAGATACGAATCTTGTAGAGCTGAGTGAAGAATAATTGACAAAGAATGTCGTAATTCTGATAATAGTATTCGTGTTCCGGCTAAAGAAGTCGTTAGATGGATAGATGAATTTCCTTTGAAAGTTTCAAACTATATCTTAACATTATGCACTCTATTAAAATAAGAGATTGAAGTATGCAATCTTTGAAAACGTGCTTTACACGCTCCATGGTTTTTGTTTCCCTCCATTCCATTTACCCAAACAAATTCTTGAGCGAGAGTTGGATTTCTAATTCCAATCGGAGGACTGGATACTGATAAAAATGAGAAAGTATTTATCTTTTTAAAGTATTCACAAGTTGATGTAAGTAAACGAAATAAATAGACAATCGTTTGTGTATGATATTCGTCAAAGATATCTGTACAGCCAGCGCCCCCATTTTCAGAACTACTATAAAAGTAACTAATCTCAGAATATTTTGGCAAGTTCAAAATCTTTTTCAATTGACTCCTCAATAGAGTGGTACTATTGATATTTATCTTCAAATTGTTCTGAGGATCAGAAAGTAAACTTGTTTTGATTTGTCTAGTTCGAAATGGAAAGATTAGGCTAGAAAGTAAGAAGACCTTGTAGACTTTCAGCTTTTCAGAGTTTGCAATTTTCTTAGTGTCTTCAACAACTTTCGATATAATTTCATAGGGACTTTGATCAATACTATCCCTTATTGGCACTCCAAGCTATTGATAAAATTCATTTGGTGCAATTCTTTTAATGATTTCGTTGTTGACAAGAATCTCACGGACAGCCTCCATCTTTGGGTATTGAATATATGCACACTTATCGGGGCGATACTCAAATCCTATTGCCCTATCAATTAATTTTTGTAGATCATTTGGATTATTCGCGATTAGAGCAATGTCATCTGCATAAGCCAGCACTTGAACAGGAGAGGTCCCTGTCATAAACGGAGTAATGTTTGCCATGTTTATTGCCTCAAGTTTGTTTAATCGCTATAGCAAAGAAGATCATTGATATAGAACAACCTTGCTTCACACCATTTTTTATTTTAATGTCTGGTGTCTGAAGTTTATTACAACAGTAAAAACAAATTTCTTTTCAACTTTATGTGTCTCAAGTGTCCATATATAATCTTGTGGAACACTACCAAAAGCGTCTTTGATATCAAACAAGGCAATAGTTTACTGTGAATTTTTAGTGTATTTTGAGTGCTCAAGAATCGCAGAAAGAATTGAAATGTGTTCAATACAACCTTCGTATTCTGAACCCCATTTTTGTCCAATATGTAATAGATTATTTTCTCTAATCCAGAAACTAAGTAGATTTGCAAGAATAGAGCAAATACTTTGTAAATCACTGACAACAGACCAATTTATCACCAGGATGAAATTTTGTGAAATTGGCCATTTTTATCTGGTTTAGGGATTAATATGGCTTTGAATGATTTCCAACTTGTTGGAATAGTATTTAATTGAATGATTTTATTGAAAAGTAAAGCCAGAATCTTACACTCAGGATCTAGTAGCAGAAGATCTTTATAACATACATTATCTAATCCTGGTGAAGTGTTGTCAGCTTTTCGAAGAATAGGCATAATTTCCAATGGCAATATTGTATTTAATTCAAGTTCACTATTAGAAATCTTACTGAAATTACAAGCGGTTTCCCAATTTTTAAATATTACATTATGATGACTGAAGTTGTTTACAATTTCCTCAAATGGTAGTTCAATATTTTCAATATGACTACCTAGTAATCTGTTGATAGTTTGTTTCATATTTATCATAAATTCACTCGAGTTTCTAGTCTTTCTAGCTTTGCCATGATTTCTCCCGAGATATGGTTTTCGGAAACTTTGATTAGCGAGACGAGGGATATTTAAGAGAATATTAATTATGATTTCATCGATGCTAGAGTTTGACAATGTAATTAAAAGATAATTACTTTTCACTATGCGCTGTTTCAAAGTGAGTTTTGTAGAATTAACCGTTTTCAATTTAATGCGTCTCTCATCTTTGATAAAATTATTTTTATCAACTATTGGAACAAGACAGTTTACTACATTTCCAATTTCATGGAGGTTTATATTTTCCAAAGATCTATCTATTATGTAATTTCAAATGAATGCACATAATAATATTTTACTAAACAAACCGGACCATTTTATATCCTGTCGACAAGTGCCAGTAATCATGGCACATCCTTTACTTTCTCTAAGGTCATTGATTTTCAATAGTATTCTACTACAAAAACGTTCAGTAAAGACATTTAAATCATTAGTCACTGGACTAAGAAAGTAAAGCTCATCTGTGTCATAATCGATCACCAACAGTAATTCATGGGCCTTGGGAGGTGAAATTATTGCTAAAATTATTGTAGCTTTCCTCATATACTCAAAGTCTAAAATGTCTTTTAGGTAGTGAGTGCAATCGTCTAAAATTGCATTGGACGTGGTCCTATTAAATAATATATATTTACTTGATAATTTTATTTGATTAAAATAATCAAAGATTAATTTATCAAAAATTTTCCCATTGATCAAATTAAGGCCAGGTGAAATCTCATTACAAGATTTATATTTGATTTCGCCAAGAAAATCAAATACTTTGTCATGGTCAAGATTTCTTAAATAAACAAGTTTTTCAAAAAATACAATAAAAAACAAGCAAAATATTAAGTACCCTTTGAGTCAAAGGAAAGGTGTGAAATTCAATGGTTCGCTATAAACTCTATCTTCTGGCTAAGACAGAATTTGATTGAGGTAGTCTGTTATCGTTATACCAATTTCAATAAGTCTTTCGTCAATATTTCGGTAATTAAAATCAAAAATGTAACTTCTATTAAGTTTAGTCGAATAGATAAAAAGACACCAGTCGTTGAATTAAGGGATTACGCAAAGGACGTGATCAATTCCTTTGAATTGCTAAAAAAGTGGCATTTGCGCAATTAAATTCAAAGTTAGTTCTGTTGATAACACCGATACTTTGGAGTTATTTTGATAATATTTACTAATTATAGATGACACACACGACATTTGAGCGTTGAGTAATCTCGTTATGTTTGAATTATTATTAGTGACCCTTTTCTTTACAAGTGCCTTTTACAGATTGATAGATGATATATTTCTTTATGTATAATTTGAGTCACCACATAAAGTTTGTGTATAATTTATTAGGCTTTTCCGATATAGAGGCACATTTAATTTGATTTCTTCAATGAATCCATTAGGAAAGTTGTCCCAATCTTTACTGATTATCACAGCATAAGCGCAAATGAATGGACCACAGTCAAAATTATTATCTTGATAATGAAGATTTATATGTGGGTGGCAAGACACTGCAATCTTGATCTTAAGACAATGTTTATCTTTAGAACCATCTGCTTATTAATGCGTTTGTTCCGGTTATTGAATATGGGATCAATGAAGTAAGAAGAAAGTGAGTTCTTACAATAAACAAAGAGGATCCAATGTGAATCATCAATATTCAAAAGACAGAAGACGATTTCGGCATTGTTTATTGTCTGAAGAATCGGAGCTATTTCTTCCTGAATATTTGAGAAGAGAATATTGACTAGGAAGCATTTTAAATATCCATGCATTGGCTTGTCAATGTGATTTTCAAGATACCAGTTAATGTCATTATCTGAAAACCACATCTCAGGATCAGTAAAAGTGACTTTAAATGAGTTTAATGTGCTCTATGCATCAGTCTCCGCAGGTAGATTGACAGACGCAGGCACACATCTTCAGTTTGTCTTTAATGATTGCTTTTTCAAAGTTGTATTTTTTGGTCTTGGGTCAGATTTCTTTTTTATATTAGTTAGAGTATCTTTAGTATTTGAACTGGCTTCATTCAATGTTGGTTTGAGAAGTGAAATTGCATCAAATAGGCAATTTTCACAAACGTTGACGTTTGGTCCTTCTCTTATTAGTATGCATTTATCGAGTTTATTTTTGTATTTTAGGCAGTTGACATTTTCAATTTCAACAATAGAGTCAATAATTTTAATGTTTTCAGTTTGTTGGACATTTTCCAATGAATAACGTTGTAATTTTGTTCCAATATTTCACATTCACTTTCATTGCTCATGATTAACTTGAGCTTTGAAATAATTAGAACTATTTGTTGGCCCATTTCTGGAGTGCAATATTTATTACAGTTTTCAAAAATCCGGTATTTTATGTTTTTCATCATATAATTCTTTAAATCTCGCATCAAAAAGTAAATAAATCGTTTTGGCTTTACTTCATGCGTTTCATCAAATAATTTTTCATCATTGATGGTCTCCATTAATTTAGTAATGCAATTTACCCATTGAGATTTAATGATAGAGTATTCGTCAATAAGTTTAAAGAAACTATTAACACATTCAGGAGATATTACATTGTGCATTTTTTTAAATACACCAGAAAGCTTCCATTGCTTAAGTTTCAAAAGCTTTTCCTTGCTGCTAGTGTAACAATAGGAAGTATTTGGTATATTTTCAGTGATTTCAGAAGCCCAACTTTCAAAGTCTTCAGTGAAAACAGAAAGGATATCGTTTATATGACAAAGTGAATAAATCAGAGAACAATTTTGAATATAGTTCTTAGCATAATCTGCATAAGTTTGATTTTGCAAGAATTTTAAAGATCCAAACAAACCCAAGTAATTTAGATGGAAAACTAATTTTATGTTTAAAATGGTATTCCTTTCTCTCTAAAATATTTTTTAACTCAACATCATCTTCAGACATGCTGACAAAATCAAATAATCTAAGATTGAACATAATGTCAGGGCAGTTACTCAATTCATTGGAAACGGTATTAGATTGATAAAATTTGCCTCCTTCATAAAACACATTTTCAGGAAATGTCTTGTTTAGTTTCAAAGAATCAATTAATTTTAAAATCGATAACATTTTTGATGAAGGATTTTCCACAAAACTTATCTCTTTTAGAGGAGGGAAAGAAGTATAAAGGTTGTTCATTTGTTTTCGTGAAAGTTCTGAACAATTTGATATAATAGCGTTAGTTTCATTAGAGTTTAGCTCAGGATTAGTTAAATCAAGTAGAAAAACTGACCGTTTTCAAATTTAATATGAGCTTTTACTAAATAGCTTGGCAGTTGTTGTTTAGATTTCATTAGAGAAATTATTTTATTTCGCCTCTGTTTCTCATTATTAATAGTAACTGTTTCAGTAAGATCAGAAGAAAGGTTATGTAAAAATTTTCTAATTACCATTGGAGTAGGAATAAATTCCAATGATACTGGGTATGCTTTGACAATGTTGTGATCACAAAGAAAAATTCTCTTTGATAAAGTATCCGTTTTAAGAGACGTACTAATTACAATGTCATCATCCAAACTTGTAGCAACACAGAAATCACCGTTTCTATAAAAAATAATATTTGAAATTCTTAATATTAAGAGGGTTTGTGATAATCTCTATCCCACTCAAAAATTCATTTGATTTTAAGTATTTATTTTCGGAATTTTTTATTTTTATTAGTGGAATAATTTCGGGAAAGTTGTTTACGCTCATGTTTAGTCAGAATCCTAACAATATATCATACTTTGAAACTATCTTTTTTTAGTATAAATTATTTTAGGTTCATTTTTCTTAACATTTACAAACCTTTTATTATTTCAATATTTTTTATATTATTAATATATAATTTATTTTCAATGTAAGCATCGTTTTTAACTGCATTAATTTCATTATTTTTTGTGCTTACAAAATTTAAATTTCGGTCATTAATTTTATTATTGTTATTAATTGCTTTATTTACCGAAATAACTTGATTATTTAGATTATTTAAAGGTAAAGAATTTAAAATTAGATTTTGATTTTCAAAGTTAAATTTATTTAAATTATTTTTATTTAATAAAATTTTATTATCTGATAAATCTAATTGAAAACTTAAAAATTCATTAAACAAACATTCTAACCTTTTTGTCAAATCAGCCAACGAATTTTCCATGAGATCCAGGCGACGCAGAATTGAGGCATCTGAAGACAAATTTATTACAAGTTCTTCGCGAAATATTCCTAAATCGAATTTGAAGAATTAATTCGAGCTTGAATTAAATGATCCAAAGATGAATTTTAAACTATTGCATAATCCATTGAGCACACTGCTATTGATTTCGAATTGTGCTGTTGCATCAGGCGATTGAGTCATTTAGTAGCAGAGGTTAGTTAGCAGAGATTTTTTTCAATATATTTCCTAAATATTAATTTTACAATGGCGCAATTTCATCATTCTTTAATTTAACTTTAAACTTATTTTAATAAAAAGGTAGGGTTGCCAACCGTCCTTTTTTTCAAAGGACTGTCCTTTTTTCAGAACTTGAAATTACATATTAAAAGGACATGTCCTTTGGAATAAGCGAGAAGACAGAAACAGAAGTTCTGTTAATCTTATAAAGAATGAGTTATTTATTTTAATATAAAGGATAGTTGCGGTGATTTTTCGGATAACATTCTAAAAGACAAAAATTTCCTGAAAAATGCTAAATAAACTTTGAAATATTCATTTAAAAATAAAGATTAATGTTGGTTTTAATTTTTTTTTAAATAATACGGTTTTTATTTTTTATAGTATCGATGATGCAAAAAATTGGTAACGGAAATGTCTTTTTTAAAAAATAGAATTTATGGATAAAAGTTGGCAACCCTACCCAGATCCAACTCTAACCTTATATATTTCTGTTTTGTATAATGAAATTGGATATTTTCCGCTTCTGTGGTTTTCAAGTAAGAAATTTCATTCCATATAAGGGAGCATCCATTAAGGACGTCCAAAAGAAGGAGAAAGGGGGACTTTGCAAAAGAAACAAATGGGGACACTAGGGAAGGAATCAAATACTTAGAACATCACCAGCAGCATTGGTCATTTAAATATTATACATTATGGACTAATGATTTTCTATTATATTTTTTATATACTATAGGTGGAAAGTAAGTAAGCGGCATGTTTCATGTCCCTGATTTTTCCAATTTGATCATTTTAATTGTGTATGCATGTTTTTTCTCTATTTTTCAACCAATATTGTGTACTACTACATATAATGTTGGAATTAAATTTAGCGTATATGCTTATAAATAATCAACATTTTCAATGAAACATAAATACTATTTAATTAAATTAAAATGGAATAAGGAGATGGTGTTATTGATCAAATTGTAGACCCCTGTAGTATTGAGAAAATTTTATTTGTGCATAATCTATAGCTATCAATCATCGAATTGAAATTCAATAAAATTTATTGATGATTAAACTTTATGACTCGTGTGTATTATGTATAAACTTTATACATTTTACTAAAATCGAATAGAGTTCGCAGAAAAATACAGACATGAGACGGAGGTCAGCAGAAAGTTTCGAAATTTTACAAAATCTACAAACCAATTGTCGGATAAAATATATTGAGATCTTTTCCATGTTTCTTCGTCAAATCCTGTGTAAGCAAAAAACTTTGCATCATTATTTTTGTACATTTTACATTACAAATATTGCTAAATAAATAAATTTTTAATATTTTAGAAGCAGCTCCTATTTTACGAACAAATGTTAGTCTCAATTTACATTGTTTTGTTTTAATAACAACTTTTATTTACATATTCATGAATGACCATTTTTGTGATGTTCAAGCGTAACTGTTAAATTTGAAATATAATAAAATAATGTTTGTATTTATTTACATTTATATTTACCTTTGTATTATTTAAACCGAAACAATAAAATATCAACAAAAAAAAATATATTCGGTAAATAGTGATATGCCAGTGGATATATATATGAAAAAAAGATTGAATTGCTGATCATCGAATAAAAAAATAATATATAAAATTTCTGAAAGTCTTTTATACATTATTTGAGAATCAAACGGAAAAGGCTGTGAATAATTCAGAAATCAAAAA
This sequence comes from Schmidtea mediterranea, assembly GCA_022537955.1. NCBI lineage: Eukaryota > Metazoa > Platyhelminthes > Tricladida > Dugesiidae > Schmidtea > Schmidtea mediterranea. The sequence continues at coordinate 18,486,070 of CM039682.1, forward strand.
AAAACTGTTCTCAAGTGATCTCCAATAATGATGGATCTTTATCAATAACTCGCGTAAGGATATTCGAGACATATTCTCGTAATTTGAAGTTCGCATCTTTTTCTTTTACAAGGAGATCTATAATCTGAAATAAATAATATATTAAAATTACCGAAAACATCATTCAAAAAATAGTAAGCTTAGATTTCTAATATATTTATCGTATAAATTATACAATATACTTGACTTAAGCGCTTTTTAATCCCAAGGTTAATTCTGAAGAGATGATTCAAATTACGTTTGAGACATTCAAGCAGTTCTTTCTTTGTTTGCATCTGGCCCAAGTAAAATGTTCATTAGATTGTGGATAAGACTCCGTTTGCAAAAACAACATTAAAGAGACTATATTTTTGTTTCTTCTTTGATCAATTTGCGTTTTTAAGGCATTCTTCATTTCAGTGGCAAGATCATTATTTGCTTCTTGTAGCTTATTTTAAAGAAATGTACAAACTCTTTCAGCTTTCAGTAAATTACTGCCTTGTTTGGTCAACTCATTTACCGCTAGCTCTATAGGTCGTAAAACTTTAGATATGTCGTGCAGAACATTAATATATTCTTCTCGATACTTATCTTTGCCCAGCTCTTCTAAAGCTTTGTTAATGCAATTACTCAATTTTAGGAAGCGGTTAACCATACGAATAATAGAATTCCGACGAGTCCTGCAGTCAGGAATTAACCGTAACATTTTACCTTCTTGTTCTATAATGTGTTTTTGCAGAACGCAGCTTCTAACGCAAGATCTTTTTAAAAAAATTTCAATTTTTCTTGTCTTACAAAGAACGATTTCGATATTTTTACGTATTGGCGTCACCAGCAACTCAATTTCTGTTTCAATATTTAAATTTTTATCTACAACAGAATTTTTATTTTCATCGATGGTACTCTCATCTTCACCATAATCCAAACCATCATCTATTGGCAACGGAAAACAAAAAAACGCGAAATTAACTATATTGATCAAAGAAGAAACAAAAACTAGAAATCAACATAAAAATATATTTTTATTTATATTTTGAATAACACTAGTGTATTTTTTCCAATATAGATACTTGATATCGGGTTTAATTTATGTCGATTAGTCGAGAACTTGAAATAAGTTAAAAAATACCGAGTACCCGAGTACTCAATAATCGGCATTGGATTCCCTACATCTGGGCGTGCAACGGATATCGATCTGGATTCGGGAGATGATGTATCACATAATGTGCCAATTTATGAAGGTTATGCGTTATCTCATGCAATTTGTAGAATGTATTTGGCTGGAAAAGATATTACAGATTACATGATGAAAATCCTATCAGATCGAGGTTACAGTTTTACAACCACAGTTAAAAGAAATATTTCTGAGTGGATGAAAATTAAACATTCAAATTTTTTTTTCATATATTTATTAGAGTAAATTTTTAATGAATAAATATTTTGATGAATTCATTCTATTTTTTAAAAGGTACATAATAATTTTAGTCATATTTATTTCTGACATCTTTCTAGACGACTCTAAACGATCTTTGAATTCTATTTTCCTAATTATTACGATTTAATTATTTAATATTCATTATTACTTTATTTCTTCTTGATTTGTCAGTATTAATTTCTAAACCAATAGTAAAACTACCTTTGTACAGTTTTTTTATACTTTTATACTTAACTAAATTTTTTGGCTAGGATTTGCTTCTTTCTACGTCTTAAATTCTATATTCTCTAAACCAGCGTTTCTCAACCCATGGATCGCGTAAGATTTAAAATGGGTCACCGTTTTATGTTAAAATTCTATGTCAATTTCATATACTATTTTGTTTTTAAATATTTAAATATTTGGATTATTTCTTAGTATTATAGATAGAAATTCATAGTACTCTCATGTTTAATTTAAAATATATTTATAAATTTCAACATAAAATTGTAATTGTATTTTTTTAAATACTGGAATTGCAGTTCAATAATCAAAAAAAATTTAAATAAATATTGGATCCAAATACGAGGTATATACAATACTCTGTATGACATAGCAATAAAAATGCTTCTACCATTTGAAACTACATATTTAGCCGAAACTGGATTTTCAGCTCTAGTTGGTACCATAAATAAATATTGAAATCGACTTGAAGATGTTGGTGCAACTTTAAGAATTTCGTTAAGCAAGTCGATTCACGGAAGACTTAATAAGTTTGTAAATGAATTTCAACAACAAATTAGCCATCAAAAATAAAATATTTTAAAGATATACATTTTTTTCATTATATTCCACTTTCAGATTAAAATATCATGGAAAACAGCCAAATCAATACGAAAATGATACATTTTAAATGTATTTTCAATAAATTTATATATTATGAGTCGCATTTTTTTAACTTTTATTTTATGGGTTGCAATATAAAAAAGGTTGAGAAACGCTGATCTAAACCATGGGTTCTTAAGGTTTGTCGTACGACACATTAGTGTTTCGCGGAAATTGTTTGGTGTTAGTCTTTCTAAAATAAGACCATGTTTTGAAAGCTTGTGCTCAAAAAATATTAACAATAAATCTCTTTGATTTTATTAATTTTTAAAATATAATTAATTAAATTTTACATAAATCTTTTTTAAGATGTTAAAAAAGAATTTTTAAGTGTCACTAGAAATGAAGTCTTGAGAACTCCTGCTCTAAACAATAAAAAGGCTATTCTCTCAGTGTTCAGAATTATCTTTCAATTTGTCAATTTAGTTGATGATGATAAGATTTGAATAGACTATCATCATATGCAATTTTAAAGAAATATTTTCAATATAAATTTATCAACGTGAATTGCTTTTTTTCAATATCCACGGACTTAACACAGTTTTATCACAGTGTACTTTTATAACTTTTAATCCATATACTTTAATTTTCAATGGACCATAAAGACATAATGAATACATAAATATCTGAAAAGAACAAAATTATGATATGAGCGATATTATTTATCATAAATAAATAATTAACACAAAATTTTACTTCTGCTTTAGTGTAACCATCTATTTCCATCATCCAGGAATTATCAGTTGGAATAGTTTGTAAAATATTCTGACCCTGTTGTATTGAAAATAATAAAAATTCCTCCTCACAGACTTCCAGTTTTGATTTCAACAGCTGATTTTCCAAACGTAACTTTGAAATTTCGCTGAGCAATTGAGAAGAAACATTTTTCATTGGAAAATTTACATTTGTAGAATTTTGTTCGAAGTCCGAATTTTTAACAGTCTAATGAAAATCATAATACCGATTCATAGTAAATTGATGTTTACTGCTAATAAATTATTACGTTCTTTAGACAAAATTTCTAATTCTCTAGAGTGAAAATCTTTTAACCTGCTCATAGCTTCTTCAATGTTGCCCATTTGTTGTTGCAGGTCTTCAAGTTTATCTTCAGACTTTCTTTTATCCTAAAAAAATAATTTATCAAATATAAATTTATAATACAAAACATACATATTTTAGGCGCTCACATTCACCTAAAGCTGTAGTAAATTCTTTTCTTAAATTGTCTAATTCAATATCTTTAGCTCGTAGTCTGAAAACAATAAAATAATAATGATAATCTACTTACAATTTAATTAATAGACAAAACAAATTAATGCTAAAATTTTTGTAAAAAAATTTGCATTAAATAAAAAATTCACGAACATCAGTGTTTTTTATTGTAAACAAGCTAGAACTAGCAAGCATCACGCGTGCTAGGAAAATTCGAAGCGCGCAAAGGATCTTGTTCAAGAATATTAAGGGGTTAGGCTCATTTCTTAAATTTTTATTAGAATGAAATTTATAATGAAGTTTGCCGTTAAAACTTGAAGATATTATTATATTTTACACGACATAATATTTAATAGCAATGATTACTTTTTAATGGAATAATTTTCAATTTTATTTTATATTTCATTACACATAATTTTTTACGCTATAGATACATTCCCAGAAAACTCGAGTAAAAAAAGATACGGTATCCTTATAAAAGTAGATGAAAAAATCAAATAAAATAATGAGATTAGATATATAAACTCAAGGTTTTATATGCTTTATAAATTTTTTATTTAAATTCATATTAGATATGTTTAGGGAAAAAAAACATAATTAAAAATACTAATTTAACAATAAAAAATATAATTAATATAAGAAAATAAAATATTAATCTATAGACTGAAAAAATTGAAAATGAAAATAATCGATCAATGGTGAACGGGAGAAATGATTGGTGTTTATTTATTATATAAAATCATGATATTTTCCCAAATATGACAATTATTTATTTATGGAAAAACCGAAGATAAAAGCAAACATTCAACTACTATTACAAAACAAATACATTTAACATGAATGAATATTGGTAAACTTTATAATGATTTGATTTGAAATTAGGTCAAACAAAGACTTTAGGATGTATTTTCATCAAATCATTAAAATTACAGCGGTTTTCTGAACTTCTTTCCGACAATTTTGTTAATTTGATTATTGTGGGTCTCATATATAAATACGAATAAATAATGTCACGCATTTCAAAATAATATTGATATCCGGATTTCTAAGTAGCGAAGAAAACATTTTATTTCTCTTTCATAGAAAGTCTTTGACAAATCTGAACCTATGTGCTCTAGCACAATCATGCATTTGAATAAAAAATTTATATCGGTTTTAAGGTTTCCCATTAAAATATATAAGTGGCTGTTACATTTATCATCAGAATAAATTTACATTGAGAAAATACCATATAATCATAAATAATATAAGAATAATATAAGAATAATATAAGAATAATATAATAATAATATAAGAATAATATAAGAATAATATAAGAATAATATAAGAATAAACGATAATGCTAATATTTTTTCTTTCATTTACAAAAAAATATCATTATGTCATTATAAATTATGCTAGCAAAATTTAAATTGAATAGTATTAAAATAAAAACAAACATAAAAAACATTTTAAATATTTTAATATAACACATCTAGGACAAAATTTTTAAAAAAAGACACATTATGCACCAACTTGACTAGGTTATACATAAAAGTTCAACCCTCGTGTAATATTCGCGTCTTTCAGATTAGTACCAAATTTTTATCAACAATATTTGAATCATTTATGAATAAAGGACAGAATAAGCAAGATTTTAATATAAAAGCCCATGTTAAACTTTTACTTACTACAAGCTCGTTTTAGTTTATTAATAAATTATCAATTTAATTGACTAAGTTCTGGTTTATGACTTTACATTGTTGGCTATAACCTTTTAACATTTTATATTTAGCTTAATACTTAATGGCTGATAAAAATATGAAATAATTAAACCAGGATTTAGGTGCTTTGGCAATTTCAAAAATTTTCTTCGTAATCATGAGCCAGCTAAAAATATAGACAAAATTTTTACAGTTTTTCAATACTGGAAGTGACTCTGTAAAACCAACTGTAGTCCATATAAAAATTTAACATTCTGCTATGAACTGTTAATTTTTATATGGACCATAACAGGTTTTACAGAATCACCCACAATATTACAAAACTATAAAATATTTGAAAATATTATAGAATTTCGCAAATTCCACAATAAAAAATATCAGCTACAATGAAAATATTTTATATTTTATAATATTTCCAGAAAGATGGAGAGTAAAAAGTATATTAAAATGGAAAAGAATTTTAAAAAGACTTTTATTATTTAAAGTAAAATATTAAAGAAAAATTATAAAATTTCCAACCTTTGATTTAAAATATCAATTTCTTCAAGTTTCGATTTCTCAAATTTATTCTGAAAAAGAATTTAATACCCATTACTAAAGAATATAAATTTTTTGAAGCAATTTAATAAAATTTTATTTAAGAATAATGAGATTTTTTCTTTCGTACTACTAAATGGTTATTCTCAAGTTAAAGTTGAAAACCTTTTTTTATTGCCGATAGCAGAATCATTTATATAAATAACTATGTAAGCCAATTTCTGCAATGTTTATTCATTAAAATTTGGGAATTTGAGAAATTTGTTTAAATATATTTATATTTTGAAAACAGTATAAAGAAAGGATCAATAGAGAAGGAGAAAGCGAAAGACTTTATTAAATTTAGTCTTTATTTATGAGCAATCAGGATATATTTTAGGACGAAATATTTCATATTTTATGAATAAACTATGCAGAAATCGGCTTACATACTTAATTATTTAAATTTGATTTATTCTCAGAATTGTTAATGTTGAAATTTGTTAATTTTTACAAGAAAAATATTTCAAATATCTACATATAATCAACACTTCTTTTCGAAAATGCATGTTTAGAAAAGAATGTTTATAAACCAAATATACTTAAAAAATTTTGAAGTAAGCTGCTAGCGAGCAAATGTACATAAATAAGTTGATATTTATAATTAGTCATTTGTAGATCGTTACAGTGTGTAACAGAAAAAAAAATAAAATTAAAGAAATATTGTAATTATTTCAAAACATGTTAAATATGTTGAATCTAATAATTTACAGATTACATAGTTCAGTTGCTTCATGATAATTATTCGGGACCCTTCCTGTAGATATGTTAAACTATTATTAAAATAAAATACTTTTAATAATTTTTTTTCTGTCATTAAACCTTATTATTAATCAATAAATTAATCAAGTTGTAATAAATATGAAAGGGTTTTGTATTGTTACTTATAAATATGTATTTTTTCCATAAGCGTGTAAGAAAAACCTTAATAAACATAAATTCATAAAAACTATTTTTTAATTATGGTCAATCAGATGTTTTCAAATTGTGCGTTCAGCCTTCATACAATTGGAGTTGAAGGTTACTGACGTAGTTGATAAAATATACAGTCAAACTTGGTTATAACGAGCTCTCTCTTATAGTAGATTTGGTGCGGGTTGAGTTATTTTATAGATATCTTTCCCCAGTTGCAGCGAACAGAAACTCGGTAATAAAGAATATTTCCTTTTAATTTAAGATTATTTTACAACTTCCATTAATAATAATTTGAATTTCAACTCAAATAACTGAAATACGCACAAAATATAATAATTAAAATTAAAAATTAAATTGAATTGAATTAAATAATTTTGCTGTCATTTCAAACAAACTCTTGTTAAAATTGCAACAAACGAAGGAAGATCATCTCAATTCGTGAAAAAGTTGACATCATCCATGAATTGGAAATAGGAGATACAAATTCAAAAGTTTGTAAGAAACACAATCCGTCAAGTCAACAGTTTAAACTTTTTGGAAGAACAAACAATTGATTCTATCAGCATTAGATAGCAATGCTCCAAACTGCAAAAAAACAAAACTGTGAAAAAAGAAGTTGATCAAGCATTGCTTCAGTGGTTTAATGTGCTATTATTAGATTAATGGCTCAATTTTAAAGATTAAGGCAGAAAAGTTTGCCAGACAATTGGGGCATGATGAATTTACATGCAGTAATGGAAGTCTTGATCGCTTTAAAAACAGAAACATTAGTATCTATGCAAAAATTAGCGGCGAAGCTCTATTGGCAAATGCAGATGTTGCAATCGAGTGGGTTAAAGCAATTTGGCTTGATCTAAAAAAAGATTTGAACGAGGATGGCATCTACAATGCAAATGAAACAGGATGGTTTTACAACTTAACACCCGAAATGAATTTTAAATTCCGAAATGAAAAATTTGTTGGTAGAAAAAATATTAGGAACCGTCTGACTGTTTTGATTTGTGCAAACATGGCTGGAACAGACAAAAAACAACTTTTTGTAATTGGCAATCGCAAAACTTGTGTTGTATCAAAAATGTTAAACGTTGCTTGTTGAGTCAAACAAAAACACATGGATAATCTTTGAAATCTTTGAAAATTACTTGAAAAAACTGAACAGAGAGTTGCAATCAAAAAAAAGAAAAATTTAACTTCTAGTTGACAACTGCCCCCTCATCCAAAAATTCCTAGTCTGACCAATATCAAATTGGTTTTTCTTGAAGGTAATCAAAAATATGGAAAAGATGACAAAATTACTGTCCTGGATGCAATTCGCATCATAAAGGACGCTTTGGACAGTGTCAAACCTCTGACAATTTTAAACTTTATCAAGAAATCTGCTTTAAATTCAGAGAGTTTCAGCAAATGAGGGTTTAGACGAGGAAAATTTATATTAGGAAGACCCTTTTTTGTCCCAGTGGTTAACATTGAAAAGAATAAACAATTTTTCTCACGTTAAAGACTTGGATGTATATGTCTTTTTTTATTTTTTGAGCTTTTCCTTTAGTTAAGCTTATTTCCTGATTATGAAGAACCCCAGTTATAACGAACCAAATATTCTGGTTCCATGAAGTTCGTTATAACCGAGTTTGACTGTAATTAATATGCGATATCCACAAAATAAGGAGGGAGAAATTATAGCTAACACGTTTCAGAAAATAAACAAAATGCATCACAAAACATTAAAATAAATACAAATAACTAGTCGAAGCAATTGAATTCTAAAAAAAAGTATAATACAACTTGAAATTTTTCAAAGTTCTTTTACCCGGATAAAATTTATAATGAAGCACTAAAAGTCTAATAAATATATATAAATTGATACTTCAATACATTTTCAAGATTACAATATTTTTTCATTGTAATTTTAAAACAAATTTTAAAAATAGAAATTAGCAACAAGTTTAAATTTAGCAACAAGTTATAAAAAAATCTAATGAAATTAAAGGTTAAAAATACAAATAAAACGCAATTAAATCACTGGTCACTAATAGAGGTCCTTGACATTGAATGTACTTATGTGGCACATAAAAATTTTAATTGATATTGTTTTCGTTAATGTTGTAATAAAGGAATGACAAATTTAACAAAGCGCGTTACATTCCAGTCTAGGTTATATGCTTCTGATGCGTATCGCTGTATGCAGATGCAGGTAACGGCGTTAGCTAACTATACGGTCCATGAGAAATTGATAAAAAGCGAAATGAATAAAATAAATAAAAAATGACAAAAAATATCACAAATCGCACAAAATAAAAACGGTATTTATTCACATGCTATACATACTTTGATCATACTATCATGTCCATGTTGATAATGCAATTTTTATATATTTAACTCACTATTATTCCAAAACAGAAAATAGAAAGTAAGTTTAAAACAATTTGCGTCCCACGAAATTGGAAAATAAAAAAAATAATCTCCCAATGTTGCAGTCAAATAAGAAAACATGGGCTACAAAAGATTATTTAAAGATTGGTTTATGAAATAATTTTGCCCTGCAACAGAATAGTTTTGCCGACAAAATGAGCTGAGCTTTAAGATTTTATTGCCCAAGGTCATCGAACTGGTCCTAGAGGTTTAATGAAAATGTCCAGGTAACATTTATTCCACAAAATACGACATCGCCAATTCGACCAATTACCAGGGTGTCATTGCAACATTTAAGAGCTATTTTTTGCGAATTCAACGATTGGGCTGAGGGACTTGAACCAGACTTAATGACTGAACAACTTTCAAAAATTAAAAAAACCCAAAAAGAAAATAATTCTGACACCTTTACTGCAATTTTTTTTTAGCAATAAAGAATGAAATATATGAAAAAATTTCAATTTAAAATAAATTTTGTTTTGATTTACTTACTTTTAATAAACGGTCACAGGCATTCATTCACTTCCAATCGTTTTAATTATTGACAAACAGAGAAACCATATTTTGTTTGGAACCAATTATCAATTTTTGTATGTAGTTAGTTGCTCGATTAGTACGGTTTCAAATAAACGCGGTTAGTTCGTGGAACGAATTACCCGTACTGTACGAGATATTCGTGTATTTATTTAATAATATTTACGATTAATAATAAAATTTATTATTATTACTGTAGTGATATTACGCAATATATGTGGGGAAGGAACAAATAATGACACTGCTGTAGTGATTGTGCCTCACATATTACGATGGAGTATTTTAGGCGATCATATATTAATTGCATCTAAATAAACGTCACAGTCGCTTACTATTATTATTACGGCATTAATTATAAATCTTACTAGATATTTTCGAGATGTTTCAATTTCATTATTAAGTTTAACTTCAAAATGTTTCTTTTGATCCTTTACTATATCTTGCAAAGTATGAATTTTAGATTTCAAATTCTGATTTTCATCCATCCATCGAAATTTCGAAGTTTTCGACTGAGTAGCGGTTGTTTGAAGATTTTCCATACTTTGTTCAAGTTTTTCCAATTTTTCCTAAAAATTCCAATATAATTTTTAATATTAGAATAAATTTATGAAATATAAGCAATTCATTTAGAGATATTTTTATTAATAATGCATATAGCATAATTTTTAATTTGAATAATAAATTCTGTTTAATTCACAAACTTTAACTAATCCAAAATAATGGTATAGCTAATTCAATAAATAGCACGATTCGCTTCCGTTGAAATAATGAATTAATCGGAAGTAACAGTATTAGTCTTTATCAGAAATTTTAAAACTGTATTTTTACTGTACCAACAGTGGGAAAAACCAAATGTTGGCGTACCATCACCGAAGATCAAATCAAAAACAAGAGATTAAAGTGAAAAACCATTGTAATTAAGCTTGGATAATTGTAGGGTCATAAAGTCTTTCAGATAAAATAAAAATAAATGGCGAGCTTTTGTCGTTTAGCCTAATTGTTGACCAATGGTTGATAAGATCATTGGATCCAAAATTTAATATTCAAAATGCTATGAGTACGGATGTTTATATATATATATATATATGTGTGTACCAATTAAGACGAAAAAATATCTACCTAATCCCCAAACACTTCATTCTAAAAACATTGCTTCATTTTATATTACAGATTTTTATTATAATTATACTTGTTAAATAAAAAACTAACATCAATTTCAAAAATTTTTTTGCAAAATATTTCGACAACTCGGCCGTCAAAAATAGGTACTACATAATATCAATTCAAACGACTATACTAATAGATTTATAAATGCGGAATTCAAAAAAATACATTAATCCTAATAAAGACATTAAAAAAACCGTGGATTATGCATTTTGCAAGTTAATATTGAAAGCTCAAAGTAATAAATTATAATGGTGTTTGAAACCTTAAGATAAACTTAAGCTAAATTTTAAATTATAAAATATTATTCATTCACAACATAATTAAATTTATGCAAGGCGTATGAATCTTATGAATAATGGAATTATTAGCAAATAAATTACCTTTATATCACTCATACTGTCATGATAATATAAATCCGTTACAGATCCACTGTGGGGCGTCCAATAATGACAAGATTTCGTATCATCACCAATTTCACATCCACTATATCTGTTGATTCTATTACTACCACAAGTCACAAAATCACTAAATAATTATTATTAGCAGAGATAAAGTCGAAAAAAATTTAAAAAATAAAAATATTAAACAAATATTTATAAGAATAATAATGAAAATAACAATAATAATGAAAAATAATAAAAAAGTAACAACTTTGATATTTATAAATGCATGAAAAGATATGCTGCGCAAATTTGGTAGCGAACAAAAATTTTTAGATAAAATTTAATAATAAATGAAAAGAAGTCAAATTTCATTCGGAGTAAGCTGTACACTGAAGAAACAAAAAAAAGAAATGAAAGTTTGATAAATTTTCAAATGATATAGTAACAATTCATAATTACAAAACAAGGACAATAATACGAGAATTTTAATGTATTCGGCTCAGATTCAGGATTAGAGTCGTATATCCAATCACATGTCATAAAAAATTTTATAAAGTATTTCTTTAAATCATAGGAGAAACATTAAGATTGAAGAAACAAGTTATTAAAAACTGATAATTGGATAAAATTTGCTTGTCCTAAATATGCAAAAAGTAACAAAAAGGAAAAAAACTTGATTTCAATTTATTAAATAAAATATCATTCAATTTTAATAATTGAAGCCAAATTTCAAACATAAAATAAACAATTAATATTTTTACACTTGATAATGAAATTTCCGCGTTCAATTAAATATGCTATTGACAGTACTTTTTGAGTCCTAAATAAATTATTTATGCAATAAAAATTAATAGTTTATTTGGAAAAATGTGAAAATTAAAGGATTTTAAAATTTATTTTTAATAATTAAAAATAACATTTATTTTTTACAAAACATTTAACACAATCCTTCTGGCAAGCACCAAATTATTCACTTATAATAAAAATTTTAAAAAAAATAATTTAATTAGAAAAAAAATAATAAAATAATATGAAACCGAAATCAAATGTGATGAAATGCAAATACCACAAACTTTATTTGGTGCAATAACTAAAAAGTATAAACTTGTAAAATAACTCTATTTACACATTTTCATTTATGAAATTAGAATTATGATATTATAAATATAATTATTAAAGTAATTTTTTCAGAACCATGGAAATTTCTTTGAACTATTTATGAAATATTTGCCAATACTTTAATCCGATTCGTAGAGTAGAATTTCTTATAATTTTTTGTTGAATATTATTCTTCAATTTCTTTAGTTTTTGAATGTCATTTAAATAAAAAGATTCTTTAAGATAAATTAATAGGAGAAAATTGTGAAAATCATAATTGCTGGAATCATTATTTGATCATAAAATAAAATACCCTCATTGTTGATCTTGGTTTATAAGCAGTGGCTCATTTTATAGAAAATACATGTGAGTTCATAACCCATTTCGGAAAGTATAAAAAAATTTTAATTAACCAATTAACGTCTAAAAAAACCTTGGATGAATAAAGTTTAGTAATTTTATAAAATTTAAATATTGAGAAAATAATAAGAAAAATTATTAATAAAAATATATAAAAAGTTACAATCGCCGATTCTCGATGGTTGACGGTTAAACCAATGAAAACCGTATACCTTACTCTTTCTTGAGTTAGTTTGTAAAGGTTGAATGGCGGAGGAAAATGTATTTAGTAGCAATCTGTGCCACTTAATATTGTGTTCCAAAATATATGAGGCTATGTATTATATATCTCAAAAAAGTTATCCTTTACAATTTCAAAGACAAAATCAGAAAGCATTTTTTTAAACTTCATCCATTTCATTTTTTATTGTATTACCAATTTTTAAGATTTAAATGCCATATTTTGCAGTAATTTTATGTCACTGAATAATTATCATTAGTAACTGTTACATATAGAAGAGCTGATTTCTATAATTGAAGATATAAAAATTTCTTGTGTTGATCAATGTATTTTTTAAAATATTTTATTGCACTCATGTAAGTAGGTTCTATTCTTTTATGGATACTTTATTTGCAAAATAAATGTTAAAAAACTGTAAAAAATTTCACTAGAATAAATAAACAATAACCTATAATCTGAAAGAAATCACGATAAATGAAAACAGGTAAAACATTAGGAAAATAGAAGATTTTAATGTTATAAACTAAGTTTAATTTTACATTGATATTTTGAATTTTTGCATTAGGAATATTTGTAAGTAATCTATTATTATTTAACAACTTTAAAAACATTTATTTGATTATAAAAAATAGGTGTCCTATTAAAATGCCTAAGTTGATAGCTAGCAATCCTTTTAAAACTGCTAATTCTGTTTATAATATTTTGTCTCAGAGAATTGTCCAGCTCTATTGAAGATACTGACATTAGAAGCGTAGTAAGAACACACATTGGTTCTTACGAAAATTTTAGTAATAGAATATATTCTGAAAAGCACCTTTATTAGCCACGACATGCAAATGATAAAGTTGAATTTGTTGGAGTTAAATCGAAATGATGTCTATCAATCCATCGATGGTATTGATAGATTTTGAAAAAGCTTCGTTTAAAGCTATTAAACGAGTTTTTTTAGAGTAGAAATAAAGGGTTGTTATTTTCACTTTGCACAAGCAGTGTGGAGGAAATGCCTAACATTGGGATTTACCGATTTATATAGAACAAATTCGAAATTTAGAAAACTTGTCAGATTTACTATGTCTTTACTATTAGTACCCTCTTCGCACACTGAAAGAGCATGGAAATTTTGGCATTTTAATATGGAACCAAAAAAATAAAACGGAAAGTAATGAGTTATTTTCAAATTTTCAAATTTAAATTTGTAATTTGAAATAATCTGGATTGTAGGGCCTACCATGGAAGTTGGTGAAAATCATTTAAAGCATTATGAGCAGTTACTGTTTTGCCAGGAGATGAATCCCACTTATGGTGATGTACTGAAGATCAATAAATACCAAAGTTGGTTGAGAAAGTTTACATGTGATGATTTCGATCTTTCTCTTGGTGAACGTAAAAATAGGTCATCCAAGCTGGATGCTGGCTTGCTTTCGTCCTTGGTTAAGTCTGATTCACGTCAAAGCATAAAGGATTTGTCGGATAAGCTCAACTCATCATTGTAAACTATTTACGAACGTTTAAAGAAAATTGTAAAAGTGGATAGATACGAGATTTTGCTTCCTCAAAATCTTTGCGAAAACAACAAAGCACAACAACGAGCACAAATATTTTTGAGTCGGAATATATTAAAATTCAAATTAGTACTAAAAAATTTATTGGGTGAAATTAAAATCAAAAAAATTACGGGTCTGATAATTACAAGGAAATTTAACACTTTATATATGGATATTTTAATTATTAGATTTCGGGAAAAGCTTTAGAGCAAACAATACCCACATCGACAAGAATACTACATACACATACTAACCTTGAAGCATAATTTCTAAAAAATATTGGAAAATAAAATATAACATAAATAAAAAACTATTTCAAGTAAAAATAACAGAAAATTTCGAAAACCCTAAAAAACTCAAAATTGACTAATATTTGAAATAACTTATTTTTAATTGATAATAAATTACTAAAACTTGTTTACAGTTACACTGACAAAAACAATAAGCTCTGTGAAAATATTAAGAAAAACAATTTCGGTTTTACAAAATACAAATACAAAATACTACAAATATTTTCCTTTTAAATATTTAAAAGTATTAATACTAATAATATTAATACTAATAATAATAATAATAATAATAATAATAATAATAATAATAATAATAATAATAATAATAATAAATGATACATAATGCATAAAAAGAAATAATTGGTAATTTACCAACTATAAACATGATTTATAATACATAATTTATATCTAAAATGTAAAAATACTAAATATTACTAAAGAAATATTGCAAAGGAGATTTTGAAAATGACAATCAAATTTGAACAATTTTATTCAGATAAGAATGAAGTGCACATTTCTCCCATGTAGACATTGAATAAATATTTACTGCATTATTGTACACGTGCTCTTCAAGTATATTATATATATATATATATATATATATATATATATATATATATATAAATAATACAGAGCTAAATATTTTTAAAGAATTACGTACATATAATAATAGATTTCACACTAATTAATAAATTTAATACTTTTATTACTTAATTAAATATAATTAGTTCAATTTAGTGCATTATTTTAAATAATGCTTCACAAATTTAAATTTCACAAACCTCTTTCGCCTTTCGCAATTGTAGCTGCTTTTCAAACTAATATGAGGTATACTAAATATAAAAAAAATTTAAATCAATTATTGAAATATAAAAAATTTAAATTAAGCATTGTGAATTTTTAATGAAAATAAAACTGTAAAATTCCGGATCCCTGTTATTATAAGACAGTATCTAAAGAAATTTATAAAAATAGATAAAAAAAGAAAGTGAGAATCTTAAAAGAATTCATAAAAATATATGTTAAACATTTTAAATTTATATTTTGGTGATAAACCAATTATTACACGGTACAAATTGACTTGCATGATTCCATGAAAGTAATTTATTCCCACTAACAATTCTTTTAATTATATTAAAATACCAATAATATTTAATTTATTTTATAAAAGTTTTTTTGAATCTTCACACCAACATTTTTAGTAATAACAAAACTTTTGGAAGACTAAGCATATCTTTTTTAAGATAAAATATATTTTATTTGGTGAGGGTTAAAATAATCGAATATGGAAGCCAAAAAAATAGTCACCAAAGAAAAAAAGCTTTAATTGGTTAAAATCTTCGCAAATGTTGAAACCCGACAAAATCGTCGAAACTGTAGTACAAAAAAATAGCCGACAATATTAAATCCTAAAAAATAGTCGAAACATTAGGGGCCACAAATAATACAATTTTTTTAAAAGGGTGTTACTTAACTGGGAGATATTATTACTGTAGTAAGTAGTAAATATTCTAGATGTATAGATAATTAAATGAAGTTAGTTATTTTATTAAATTTTTCCCAAAAATTATTTGAATTAAATTGTCGAAGATTTTTTTGGGATTCTTATATCAAGTCATCGACTAATTTTTTGGCATTTTTTGAATGTCGGTTATTTTTTTGGGTTTGCAGTCGGCTAATTTTTCACGATCTGTCAACTCTTTTTTAGACTTCCATATTCTGACTTATACATTTTATTTTTCTAATTATATTCTTCCGATTTCGATGTTTGTATTTAAATTATTCTTATTTATACATATTTTTTTCCAACGAAATCAAAAGCATCATATACAAAATTTAACATTTAAATTTGTACTTCAAAACAATAAACTATAAAATTGAATTCGACTTCAAATGCCAGCAAATAAAATTACATTTCTCAGAAAATTTTAAAATCAAGTATCAAAATAACAATTATAAACAAATTGACTAATATAATGTGACAACACCCATTCATTAATTTTAATAGCCTTGAACAAAATTTAGAAATAATTGAATGATGAAAATGATACATAATAATTTAAACATTAAAAAGGTTTTTAATAAAAACACTAAAACGCAAATAAACGAAATATATTTGACCTAAAACATTCTCATCGTCAGCCTGTCATCATAATCTGTGTGAAATGCAATTTACGGAAACAATAATAATTAAATTGTAATTAATAATATAATTGTAGGGCCTGCAACATTTAATTTTTAAATAATTTTAATTAAATAACAAATGCGTTATTAAAAATAACACATATTTAATTTTTATTTAATTTTTGTTTGAACATTGACACTTTAAATGATCGCCAGATTTTTGAATTCAAATCTCTACAAACAACCAATGAAGCTCTTCATTCGTCAATGATTTCTCAATCGGTGAAACTACTGATTTGGATAATGCTTGTTCCCATTTATTCAAGTCGGCTCGAAACTAAACCAACTCATTTCAAAATCCAAACTATTATAACTTATTCAGACATTAAATTATTGTTTTCTCTTAAAAACATTTCTAACATCTTCATTTCTCAACTCGATTTTATTAACAACACTATGAAACTCGAAGAAACGCAAAACCATGATATTTCATGCTCCGTGATCAACTGCCCAACAATCGAATACAAAATTTAACTGATCAAATCAACGTATTGGATTTATTTTGGCTACATTTTTGCTGTTATTATTGTGTCTCTACACTGATTGAATGTTAATTGTAGGGCATTCTGATATAATTACCAACGCGACACATAAAATTCTATCCCACTTAACAAAATGTTGTATATTATAGCTCTTATTTTATTTTCTTCGTATAATATATAATTTACACTTACATATTTTTAAGACAATTGATACATTTATTTTAAAAAATTTAAATTGAAAAAATAACAGAAAAATAATTTTTAACTCAAGAATAAACAAATTAAAATATCTCATCTTTCTGCTTGAATCTCTCTCCCTTTTTTTATTATTAAAGAAAATTATTTTCATAATTCAATAAAATTGTTAATATTCTTCAAAAAATGTCCAAAATATAAATATACCAGCAAGGCACATTTTAGTTCAATCAATATTTGAAATTACAAGTGGATATTTTGAATGAAACAGAGAAAACAGCACATGGAATATATTTATGAGAAGATTGAGTTAATTCAAATATTTTTTTAATAAAAATAAAACGTCATTCAAAATTTATTTAATACATAAAATTTTATCTATGCTTCATCATCATTTAACCTTGGAAATTCGTAAAACATATAGTGTGAGATTGACTGAAAAATCCACAGGATCACTTGAGCAATGGCTTTTTAGCGGTAGACAACTCAGTTAATTTTGATATCAGCCAAAAAAACTCTATAGTTTGACTTTAAAATCCTGTAGCCCACAACCTACTAGTTATTTTTTTTCCTATAAATATTTTAGCTATCGACTACACTTCAATCTTGAAACTTTCAGTACAAATTAATATCGAAGTGAAATAAATATCCAGTCAATCTTTCGTCTTGGAAAATATGATTATTATGGCTGAAATATTATGGCTGATCTTCTCATAGTCAAACATGATAAATGCTGTGAAAACATCTTCATTTAATTCAAAATTTGTATTCATTCAAAGTTAAAAAATTTATTCAAATCAAAATTATATCTTTCATATTTCCGAAAATTTAACAAATTAACAACGGCATTTAAATTTTATTTTATTTAGTAATTAATTAATTTAAATTTTATTTTATTTTATTTAATTATTTATTTAAATTTTATATTATTTAAATTTTATTTTATGTTATATTTTAATAATTAATATTTAATAATTAATATAATAACTTATAATCAGATATTTAAAATATTTAATCTAATTTATCAAAAGTTAATTTAAATCATATTTTTTAATTTTAATCATTTTAAAACTTAATTTATGTCCGTTGATAATTAGGCTTAAATATCCTCATACTTGCTGAATTGAGTGGGTATTAAAATTATTTAAAATTTAAAAAGATAGCTTGAGCTTACGAAACTACCTTAACTGGCATATAGTATTTTGTATTGTAGTAACCTCAAGCAAAGAATTTAAATTTTGGCGCAGAAAATGAAAATAAATAGATTTGTAATTAATAAATAAAAGCTTTGAATAAAGAGGTTTTCAGCAGAATAAATGTAGAATTAATGAATGTTTTGACAGTTTATTTCGATGTGAATTTTGGTGAGTGCATTGAATTCGGCTGTGTTGAACATTGAATCTTGAGAAAATTACAGAAATATCTTAAAATAGATATATTTTTTATTTACAACAGTAATTTGTAAAACATAAACCGAAAATATTTATAAATAGATAACATATTATTCAGTTTTAAACCTTAAGTTTTATAAATCAGTCAATTTAACAATAATAAATTACGACTCAAAGTTCGTTTTAAAGATCAAATAAAATATTAGTAAATGTAATTGTTTATATTTGTTCTTTTCATTTTATCAATATTTGTTTCTTCAAAAATTGTTTTCAGTATTAAATGAAAATGATTTTATTTATTTAATTGACTTTGCAGATTATACCATTAGAATATAAAAACACCTACTAATTAACTCTTGGTTTAATGGGAGTGGACAAAAGTCCACAAATTGAAAAATTGCTTTAAGATTTACTGGATTTTGACTTATTCGGCATTATCAATATCAAGTAATACAGTTGTTTGAAATTAATAAATTCATCTAAAATACAGATTGGTGTGTAAACTAATGGGAATTATGAATTTGCAAAATTCGGGTGTTTTGGATTTTTTACTTATTAGCAGTTTGATTCCGTAAATTTAATACGTCCATTAAAAACTAAATAATAATAAATTCCAAACTTTATTCAAAAAAACTACAAACAAAACAATATTAAAACAACGATATAAAGTTGTTTTTAATCATAAATTTTTTTTAGTATTTCTTATGAGGATATTTCAGCAAGTATGAATTAACAATTGAATAGGGAAAATTAATACACAAACATTCAATAAATATTTAATATATTTAAATTACAAACATTCCTAAATATTAATTTTACAATCAAGCAATTTCATCATTTCATACTTTAAATTTATCATTATAATTTTATTAACATTCATTACATATTTTTAACACGATAATTAATTATTCTATTTAATTATCCTCAAATTACTATTTTCAATTTTTTTTAAAGTTTTAATAATTTTAACTAAAATTTAATGTTATTTGGCATTTATTTATGCATTTTGAGAAAAAATGACGAGTATTTAGAAAACATTGTTTTTGGTTTTTATATTGATTGTTTCAAGTTTATCCCCAAAGTTTTTAAATTATATAGATATCTGAACTTCACGGTATTCATAATAACCGTTTAAAAATGAAATTCGTATTTATTTTCTCGTCAACTCATGGAGCTATAAAATTACATACGTTAGTTTGTGTGTTTCTATAATATAAACTGATTGAGTTTTTTTGCATGTTTTAATTCTATAAAAATAGTTGTATAACCAATTAACTTTTCAATCTGACATCAGAATCTTGCTCTTATCACCGTGTAAAGAAAACATTGAGTGAAATGTGGTACAAAATATGGAACAGTTGACAATATGGGACTGTTCACAATTTTGGACTGTACTATACAATTTTATATGTATAGGCACTGTATATTAAGTACAATTAATATATAATTTTTCAACGTTGAAAATTTAAAAATCAATTTTTATTTATAATTTGCCCAATTTGGTGAAAAATCTCTTAAACTTTTACACTATTCTAAATATTTTGAATTATTTTAAATAAATTTATCTGTTTTATTTAAATATTTATGGTAATAGTAACTAAAATTGGAAAAACATGAAATCAAAAAGACTTTCAACTTAATTATGCATTAAGTTAAATTATTACTTTTCCGGTCTTCAACTTTCTTATGACAGATATAATTCTATAAATTATCCAAATACTTTTTAAAAGAAAGATAAATAATTAGTAAATTTAAAACTTTTAAATTGACCCGAGTTATTGGTAGCAAAAACAAGAACAATTTAGGTTAAATAAAATCTTTTTAAAACATCATAAAAATGTTTACTTGTGATATGTTTGATTTGTCTTGTAAATTTGACCATCATAATCTGTATTGTTTAAAGATTCGTTTTCAGAAAATCTTCTTTTTAATGTTTCAATACTTTGTGACAGGTCTGCATTTTGAAAAGCTTTAATTCTGTAAAATCAATGTTCAAATTTATTAATATATCATCAATTATTAAAATGGCCACCAATTTGCTTTTATGATCTTTACCAACAGTATAAAATCCATATACCATGTCAAATTTTTATTTAAACTCACGCCACTTTTTGGCGACCTTATTGAAATACATTAAAATATTGGTTTTAAAATTTAAATCATTTTTGTAATATCCAATTATAATCATTAAACATTTTCAATAAATTATCGATATACAATTTGAATGTCATATTTAATAAGTATTGCAATCAGTAGCTATTTTGCTGGATAAATAAAGCCCTCGAAAAATAAATCAAAAATTCATTTATTAAAATTCGATAACTATCACTCCTTGTTTTTTATGGGTTTTAAAAAAATGATCCACTTTTTGTGAGACTTATCTCGTCAATTGGATATTTAAGACATTGGATTTGGCACGAGTTCCAGAAAGGAAACAACACATTAGTTGCTTGTAAAAACTTATGTGACACGTTCGGACCTCCCAAAGATGATTTAGCAAATATCGCTCCTGCAAACCTGGAATTATGGCAACAAATATAGCAAAACCAGATCTTCACCGAAGGTGATGCTTTGTTAATGGTGGGATAAAAAAGACCAGTGTACTTTGAGCTAGCATCAATGCGGACACCTATTGTAATCAGCTTGATAAATTGAATGCAGCTCACAAGGAAAAGCGGCAGTATTAGTAAACAGAAAAGGAATTTTCTTCCGTCACGATAATTCAAAATCAAATACTGTAATGCTGACGCAATAAAAGTTGAACGAGCTTGGATGGGAAGTTCTTAGTCACTCGCCATATTCACCAGACTTAGCTCCATTGGATTACTATCTGTTCCGATCGTTTTAGAATTATCTGACAAGAAAAAAATTTACTTTTTTCTAAACTGTCTTCTTGACAAGTGTCACGGATGAGAACATCTATGCTATGGGGATCGAGAAGGTGCTTGAAATATTGCAACTAGTGGTTGAAAATAATGAATATTATATTGTTGATTAAAATGTAAATAAACATTATTCAAAATAATTCAAATGTTTTATTTAAAATAAGATAGAAGTTTCCCGCCAACCTAATATTTATTCAGTCAACAAATCTTCAACATACTCTTTAATAGTTCTTCGTTGAGTAACATCTAAAAGGGAGTTTATTATTTTACTAATTATTGATATAATACATTCAGATACACAAACATACAAACACAACCATGAAACCTCTGATCTTGAAAATACAATTTCGACATATTATGTAATATGTTAATTTAATTAATTATACAGTATTCATTACTTATCCTTCCTTACAGAAATAATTAAATGTTTACTTTTACACGAAAAATTTTGTTAATGCAAGCCTCATAACAACTTTGAATGTTAGAATAGTAAAAAGGTATTTTGTTTTTATTCAGATTAATAATAAGGATTCAATAAAATATTTAATTTGATACCTCGTTGATCGAGAATTATTTAATAATCGAAACTTTTTCGAACAATATAATAATTACTTTGCAGCAAGGGCTTATTTTATAATTCACTTATCTGATATCTTTTATTTATGCTGCCACCAAATAGTCACCATTTTATAATTATAGATTCACATACGTGTTTATTATACTTATTTTTAGGTTTATTTATTGATATATTTTGAGAATTTTTAAAATTTTCTTTGACCTATAGATCAAAGTTACCAATCTTAACCCTTAAATAACCAAGGACATTTTATTAAAAATTAGAATGTACACTTTAGACATTAATTTCTTCGAATACTAAAACCTACGACTACAATATATGAGATATTTCAAAATATAATGAAGTTAGCTCCGTTTCATAAAATTGGTTTGAGCGGAAAATTTTGAATATTTCAATAGGAGTATTTATTTTAACGGTTCTATCTTGAAAGATATGAGGGGTATTCAATGGTTAGTTTAAGAAGTGATTAAATTGGTGACCACTTACATGTAATAAAAATAATTCCAACCGTTTCCGATTTTGCTTGCCAATTCCATTACATACATTTTCTCTGTTGATTCCTGATTCATTATCTAAACCACTATCACCAGTCTAAAAACCAAACAATCATTTAACATTTTTATAAAAATATAATTGTAAATTTTAATAACCAACAAAGACTAAATAATAATTATCTATATGATATTGCAAAATTAAGACCTAAGCTTGTTTGTGAAAAAACAAAAGAAACCTTTAGAAATAAATTTTCTAATCCCCGTCCAAAAATCTGCTGAAAAATAATAATAAATTTTAAGACATAATTTTTGAACCATCTTAGAATATATCCTAAAATAGCAAATTTATTGTTATTTTCTAACTAACATAAATTAATATAAATATAAAATGATTAAAATAAAAATTACATAATAAAGAATAAAATAAACGAAGCTCATATTTAAATTCTCCTAAAAAACAATCGTAGAAAGCAGTTAAATAATAACATAGTTTGAAACCTAATTGAGCTCAAATTTATGGAATACATATTATGGGCAGCTAATAATTTAAAATACGTTAATAGTTCCATTTCGCATTAAATCAACTTGTAGAATCTCCTTGAATTTACAATTTTCATTATGTTCTGCTCTGATAACTCTCTCATAGTACCGCATCCAATACACCTTATTATCATCTCCTATTCCATTACCCTAACGTAGAAACCTTGTAACAATAGGTTTATAAATGCTTACGATTTTCAAATTACTTTTCTCGACTTTAAATTATTATTATATCCGTTTATCCCATATAGAGTCATATGATGTTTCGCGGTTATACAGATAAATTTTTCATTAAATTTACATTTTTAATAGGTTTTTTATAAATATTTTAATATTTTTAATGAAATAATAATCTCGTATTTATTAAAAATTTCAGGGAACTTATAATTTACTTGCTAAAAGAAAAATTTCTAAACTTGTTATTCAAATACATATTTTTAAATGTTTTCGTTCACTAATAATTTTGGGGAGAATTTTTTGTGATTGTAGTAATTTCCCTTCCGTTTCATGACATCAATCAATCTTTTGTTAAATCAATTTTTAAATACCTGAAAAATGTAACTTTAAATTAAATAATTCAATTATAAATTTCGATGCTTTTCTACATTTCCCATAATATCTGATAACATATCCTTTACCAAATTTCTATTTACATTGCTCCTCTTTGCTATGCTGCTACTCACGGAAAGGTGGGTGTGATAAGACGCTTCAGATATATTCAAATTGCATATTTTTATAATTAAAAACATGTATTAAAAATATATTGAGTTTTCTTGATCACCTAAAAGTAAAACCGTTTAAAATGGATACCGCATAAATTGAGGAATAAAAATTTTTTGCTCATTTTAAATTTGTGTATTTATTTTCTCTATAAATTAATTTTATCTTATATTAGATCTTAATATGTGGCTAATCAGTAATTTATGTACTTTGGTGAAGTTGTGGCCCGTAACCGCTACGGGGAATCAATCACGTAATGAGAAAACTAAAATCTGCAAATGTAGTCTATGTTAGCAGTTCTTGTCTACTGAAATCAAATTCTACGTAGTCGTCTATCGCGACTGAAAATATTAAAACATTATTGCTTATTATGACTAATTTCATTGCAACTACTGATGTTGTAATATATTCAAACAAACATTATTACATTAAATTATTTATAAATTAAGACTAATTAACACATTGAAGACCGAACATTTTTTTCTCTCATTTACAGCATTGACCGGCTGCTATTTTTTGCACTAAACTATTAACAACTAAATCGATAAAATAGTTCAAATAGATCGCAGCAGATATGATCTAAAGATCTCATGCAGAAGACACGATAAATATCGTTTCCCGTTAGTACAGATAGCTCGCAAAACACGAGTAAACACGTGATCCGTCAGCAATGTGTTAAAATTAAAAACAATTTATTTTTAAAAAATTAAACGAAACTAAATTTTTTAATATTACGTGAAAATTTATTAAAAATTTTAATAAATATGAAAGATTCTATGATAAAACCTAAATATTTGTTAAAACTAATGACTATGGACTTACAGAGTAATTATCTCCATCATTTATAAAAGGGCTGCTATCATTGTTGGCAAATATTTGATGATAATCACAGTTTGATTCATTATCTAATTCATTATCGGTAATTTTAGAGTCTAAAAATAATAATTAAATTCACAATTTTTTTTTCAATCATTACCTAATTAAATGTAATATGACATATTAGGAATAATAACACGACCTACATGGACGAACCGTAAAGTTTTCAACTTACACTATTTAATTAAATTTCGACTTGGATTATATTTTGCAGAAGTTTTAATTATAATTTCGTAAAATTGTGAATGAATTACCTCAATTTATTCGAGAGATAAGTTCCTGGAAAAAATAGTGTAAAACTATTATCTTAGTTTATATAGGATACTTGATTTTGCTTTGTACATGACGACATAATATTCAGTATTTTTACATATTTTTTACAATTTTAAAACAGTGTAAATTGAGGGATACTTTGTTACGCAATTAAGTTATTATATTTTATGTATAAGATAATCATAATTAAATTCCATTGCAAGTAAAGTTGTTGGTTTCTAAGAATTTCTTTAGTATATTTGATATAAAGTCAACTTGTTAGTGTGTATTAGAAAATTGTCTGTCAGTTTAATTTTAACAGTTGAAACATCAAATTCGTAATTTAATCCTATTTTTGTGGGACACATTTTGGACTTTATATCACGATATTTCTGTTTAAAAAAATTTATACAACCCATTTTTTATATGGGTTGAATGAGTTTATGAATGGTATTATTAAATTTTATTTATTTTCTCATACATTTATGGTAAGTGTTCTAAAGACACACCTGGACTCGAATGTTACAAATTAACCTGGACTAATTAGGGTTAAACACGCTTTTGAAGCTCTTAAATTGGAAAATGCAAATACGTCATGTTATATTGTGATATAGTATAAACTTGGCAATAACGCTTCATAAACAGTGGAAACCATATGTGGTATGTACGGCTGTTTAAAAATGAATCATAAAGTTTCGTTCAAGAAATTTGTTTTTGAAAGATGAGCCAAGACCAGACCGTTCCTCCAACTTTGATGACGTTTTAAAGGTCTAAAATGGACGGAAATTATTTATGAATCAACCCAAGATTTGTATTGCTTCATCATATAAAAAAATATTTTATATATTCATAATTCATTGTTAATACAAATAAGTAGCTAATGCAACCAGTACCATAACCAGATAGTTTTGTAATAGCAACCAAAAAAACCTTAGAGAATTTTCTATTTGCATTACTTGGTGGTAATTTTATATATTTATTTATTATTTCTTTTAAATCAAGTAGGTCGGAAATAAATAGCGGAGAAATGTCTGTGATAAAGAAATTGGAAAAGCTCTAGCAGTGACGGATAATCAATAATATAAGCGAATAAAATTGAGTGGTTATGATGGAATAAGAGAAATGACAGAAACTTTGTATTAGAAAGATGTTACCGGTTCAAATATTAAATAATTACACAACGAACTTCAATTAACTCTTAGCGATAACAATTTTAAAGTAATTTTATAATGAAATTGAATCAGAAATAAATTAATAAAATATTTATGAGAAAAATTTTAATTTAAAAAAGAAAGTCTTTGATTTATTTGGCAATTGGCTGCCTTCCAGAAAAATATCAGAGATTCAAATTATTGATATTAGATGTGTGCTGGTGGTGGAGTAGTCAGATTTTGTGGTACAATTGCAAAATACTGAATAAGATCCCAGGTTGGTAGAGTTTTTGACATTGTACCGATGAGAGACATATAAGATGGACATCTAAGAGCCATATAAGTTTGGAATACTATAAACTTTATTTTTAACAAACAGTCGTTGTTTTTGTTCATTTACATTAGTCTTGGTGTAATATTTAATTTCAAAAGAAAACATATGAAAACAATAAAAAGAGCTAGTCGATTAATTTTTTATCCAATTTTTTTTTAACATTTTATTCAGTTATGAAGGAAACTGACTTGTTCGTAAAGCACGTGACAGTAGAGTTCATGCCTTACGTATAGACAGATAGTGCTGTTTGTGTTTCTGAGATTGGAATAAGTACCTGCGAAAAATATGTACCAAATACAACTGTTGAAATAGATGAAAGTATGTTCACAAACCAGAAGAATTAAGTGGTCGAGTTTTACCACAGCAATGAGTATTTGATGTAATTCGTAGTAAGACAAGAGTTGGTTTTATGTTTACAGTTTCTGACAGAACTGTGGATAAACTTATGGCTATTATTGCGGCCAACATTCGTCCAGGCATAACTGTCATGTCGGATCGATGGGGTGCTTACAATTTAATAGCAGCACTTCCTGACTAGACACATCAAACGGAAAATTCCTCTATAAACTTTATTGACCTAAAGACTGAAAACAATACACAACGAATCAAGAGATCATTTCAAATTCCCAGAGAACGTAGCAGGTGTCACAACGTAACGCACCGACGCATACTCAATTCGTTCATGTGCGAATTTATGTGACGGAATCAAGTGAAAGTTTGTCAGTTGAAAGCGTTCACTACCATAATGCAAGAAATTGTACTGTTAGGGCAACCATCGTAATGAATAAAAATAATCGGATGAACTAACCGATAAAATATATTTGAAATTAATATTTAGTTGTTTTAATATTTCAATCTTTTTCGAAAAATTATTAATTCTAGTTTATTATTTGGATTACACAAAATTATTTAAATTAATTAATTGAATTAAAGATGGGAAAATCAATATATTTGGGAGAATGAAATAAATTAGTTGTTGTTGATGGAAAACTTAAATGACAAATCATTTTATAGTCTGTAAGTTAGAAACACAAAAATTTAATTAGTTGATTAATTATCTTGTCGATACAAGAGAAACACATTGACAGCCACTCCGGCAACTGAAAATAAGTATTCTTGTGTGCCATTTTTAGGATGCGGGGACAATCTTTATCTGAATTGACCTATGTAGTTCTTATATGTCTTCCTAGAACACATTGACTTCTATCATTTTAAAATCTTAATCTTCTTAGAAGATTGTTATTCCTTTTGTGCCAGATCCCTAATGAGCAGACCACAAACGTCTCAACCATTGTGTGGATTGTGGTTTCTTCGTGAATTTCCCTAACTAATTTACTTGTTACAGTTCTTGCTTGTTCAATTGATGTGGCTTTGATGAATAGGCACTATATCGATGACGAATATTAGTTTCTTTATCTTTAACGCTATGTCTGGCTTGAGTAGTTCATTTGCTTTTTTGGTTTTGTTTCCGTTTCGAAGTTCAAGTCCCATAATATCGAGTAGAAATGCTTAGTTGTAGAATCAAGAAAAAAATATGTTGTACATCAATTTATTCAAATATATTTGTGTAAAATGGTGTTAGAAAGCTTTAATCGTTGAGTCTTATTATTCGAATATAGAACAAGGTGATCCATAGTATTTTTTCGTACCGAAGCATTTAGAAATCCAACACCATTCACGACTTCCTAGTTGCTACTTTAGACTGTTTATTTATTATTCTTTAGAGGCAATTTAGTCACATGGACTTCACTATTAGTTTATACATATTATTTAATACTTCTTGGTACATGATTGTCAACTTGTCAATTTACTAAAAAAAATTTGAATAATATTGCAGGCCAAACATAATAAGTTGAATTTTATTTAAAATTATAATTTACTCGTGTACACGAAATAATTTATTTTAAATCGCAACACATTTTTTCCTACATTTTTTTTTATTAATGAATGCAAGTTTGTAGTTACCTGAATTTGTCAGCTTTTTAATGCCTTCAATGAAATCGGTGAAAAATATCTTATCATTCTGTTGTGTAAGAGAATTTAGAAATTGCTCTAAAGTCTTAAAAAATGAATTTTAATGAAATATTTCCAAAAATACTTTACTTTTTTTTGATCCAATTTCTCCTTTGTCAAAAATGATTGTTCGCCCGTAGATAAAAATTTTAACATTTCATTCTTAAAATCATCGAAAAGAATATACCCCTTATTGTCATGATCTAAAGCATGAAATACTTCAGTGAAATAAGACATATTTTCAATTCAATAATTCTATTTAATTGAAATTTAAAATAACAAATTAAAACACTGTAGGTCAAACAGTATTTTGTTTACATTTCACAAATTGTAAATACATTCTAATGCAATAAATGTATATATATTTTATTTGTTAATTACTAAAATCCAAATTTATTTATTTAACAACAAATGATGTCATTATTCAATTACAAATCTATCAAAATTAAGAATTTTAATAATTAAAAAAATATAAATGGCATTATAAAGAAATAAAAAGTGATAAAATATATATATTATGATAATTTGAGTTATCGATACTTAAATAATAAAAATTAAATGTAGATAATGGTTGGCGTTTTGGGCAGCCTACGTATGTTTGGTAAAGGACAATCGCGGTGCAGCTGTGAACTCATCCTTAGGAGCTAATTTGATCATTGATTTCCATCGTTGTAGCCGTGTAAGTGTATCTGTCGAATAGCACGTTGGTACTGTACAATGGTATGGAAATTTC
Source organism: Schmidtea mediterranea (assembly GCA_022537955.1). NCBI lineage: Eukaryota > Metazoa > Platyhelminthes > Tricladida > Dugesiidae > Schmidtea > Schmidtea mediterranea. The sequence continues at coordinate 18,515,625 of CM039682.1, forward strand.
ATGATGCGATGATCCTCACAAGTAACGGATACTCTCCAATGAACTTCATCTTTCTCAACTCTGTTGACAATAGAATGTCTTAAGTCATTTAGTTGGCTTTGCTACATTTTCATTTCTCAATGTTTGACTTCATTACGTGATGAAAATATTTATTCAAAAAATTTTGGAAACATTATTCTAAACAATTCCTTATTATCATAAAGTCAATCACCAAGATAAAATATTTCATACATTTACAAATACGATAAATAAATTAACAAAGAAATTATAAGACACAAATTGCTTTAGAACCAATAATTAATCAACACAAACAATACTGTAATTAGAAGTAATTATGAAGTCAAATCACATACCAATGAAATATTGAGATGAGTGATGAAGTAATGATATTTCTGACTAAGCTTTAGATAGCTAACAGGTTTTCCTTGTCGATATCCAATAGTTGAGGATGTTTCTTTTTTGGGGAGAAGATGCGATCTTCGGCTATTGTCAAATTTATTAGACTGCTTTGCTATTGCGTTTACTACTCGTTTGTGCATTCGGTTTCGCTCATTTTACATGATTTAGATTTTGCTTTCTTAATTACGATTCTGAAAAATCTCGATCTTGCATTATCAAGAATTGGTAGACTTATTCCATGCCATACGAGTACCAACACATGAATACTTGATTTATTTGCGATAGATTTGGTCGGCAACGGTAAATTGTGGGTGCATTCGACATTTGTTTTTGAGTGGCATTAAAGAACGACCCCACCACCAACCAGATTCTCGAGTAGTTTAGAACAATAGAGATAAATTACTTATCATTCACCCCTTTTAGTAGATATAAACACATAAGTAACAAGGTGCCGTATAGGCACTTCAACTTAAACACCACTGATTGACTGAAATATTTGTTTGAATGTTAGTATGGAATGATGAGGACATTTAATTGCGTCGGACAAATAAATAACCTAAATTAATTTATTTTTATTCATTATTTTTCCTTTTTCTTTTAGTAAAAATACTCTGATTATCATTTGGAATCTTCCGTCGAAAGAAGAATCATTTCTCCTAAAATTATGCAGAATTATGAAATCCCTAAATTATCAAAGACAAAAGAAACACAAAATCAGTAGTCTCGAAATTCCGAAGAAATGTTACACCTGCCGTGAATCACAAAATATCAACAGCTACGTGCCAAGCACAAGAGTACTCTGGGCACCTGGTTCACTCCAGAAAAAGTCAAAACTCTACAACAACAAATTCTCCGGCTAACGATATGCCGAGATGATTTGAGAATCGTACCCAAAAAATAATAATAAACGATCGAAGCGCGGTGTGTGACCTCGTTTATCGAAGTGGAGTTGAAAAAACGAATATCTGGCCGAAACCTCGCCTTGGAATTAAATTTGGTACCAACCCATCACATCCCCGATAAAGAACCGGCTCATATAGACAAGACACCGAAGACCAGCAAAAAACACCACCCCGGCAAAAACAGGCGACGCCGTGAACGTCATCGGGCTGAGGAAGGGGTGATCCTCGTCAACGCATCAAAAGTCCTAGAAGATGCTGCCGCGCGCTTAGCCGAGATGCACCCGGAGTTCGTTAAATCGGAATTACCAACTTCCCAAATCCATGCTGACCCGAATGATGAGCTGAAATTAAATATTTATCTTGACCAGGCAACAGTGAAGAAAACTAAACAGCTGCAAATGCCTACGGAAATGCAGGAAATCTCTGACCTGTCTCTGTACTGGATAGATTATTTCGGAAATGAAGTGACCCACACCGTACCACAGGTGGGTGGATTACCTGTCGATGTGGATGAGGAAGACAGGACGATGATCATCGATTTAAGTGATGAATAAATTTTTAACAATAACTGCCAAGCCGAGAAAACTCCAACATTCAGGATTAATCGATGCCAAACAACATTAAAAATCGGTGAAAAATCCTGCGATCATTTTAGTTTCTATTAAACTTTTCTTTGTGTTATTTATGTATATTTTAAAATAAAATGTTGATTTGGTTACAAGTTTTTGAGGTCATCAATAAAACCAGATTTACGGAATAATTCGGACAAAAGTAACCTAAATTTTAATCACTAAGATGAATAAAATCTAAAAAACCTCATTAGTTGAAATAAACCCTTCAGAGAACTAATAAAATATAGAATTTGCAAAGTCATTTATATATTTATTATGTATCTATTATAAAATGAATTTTAATAGTAATTTGATAACCAAATTTTAATGTTAATTCAATCACAAGAAATAAGAGTGGATAATAATAGGCCAGCCACGAGGAACAAGATCACGGAGGTATGCATAAGACAGATAACGAAACTTGAGTAAAAGTCAATAAGGAATATTGATGAAATCATGAGGAGTTAGTAGACGTAAGTCCTTCTATCAGCGGTCAGGAACCCGAAAGCGAAAGTATCACGAGGAGTAGTCTTAGAAATGGTGCTCACATGCTCGTGGATTTTCGTCTACTATATACAGTACCAACATGAGCTTGCTCATGGGTATATAATGGTAAGATCAAAATTGTGGGCCCCTGGGTGAGATAGAGTTGACCTTAGAAGGAGTTAGTGTGTCGGTTGAATAGTGCAAGTAGAATGGATGTGCTACCGATTTAACCCAATTAATTCCACCCAGTACACCAACAATCTCCATACTAAACTACTATTCTGCATTTCTTTTTTTCAAATACAAAATCACATTTGTAGAGAAAGAGAGCTAGATACATAGAGGACATTGAGAAACAAACGAAAAACGAATGCGTGCTTTTTCCTACGCAGTTTTTTAATACACATATTTATATCTATAAAAATATTTTTTTTATTTTCATTTACATATTTATACGTTAGGCGCTTTTTCGCGCCACCTTCAGTTGGCACGTGCCATGCCCTAGTTACGCCTCTGCATGAAACAAATTCTGTTTGTTAAATGATATATTCAATTATTAAGTTAATAATTTTATCAAAATAAAAAGTTATCTTTATAAACCAGATAATTGAAGCGATAAATGTTTAAGCGCATGATTGACGTGTTAAGCAATATACGCGTGGGGAGCTATGCATAAATATTTATCCATTTGTTCCTTGTTGCCAAAACTACCGTTTGACAATTTGTAAGTCAGTTCTCCGTTTGATAACGACTGATTTCGGTTTTTTGAAAGTTATCCACTGCTTGAACATGTATTAGGAAATTGGAGTGTTATGTCATTTGAGCTAAATAGAATAGTTTTGAAATTATGAATAAATTGTTAAAATTTTTAACTTAACTTTAGTTAAGCACATCGAAATGAATTTATTGGGAAAATAGTTTTCGTAGTAAACGAGATGGGCTAAATGCAAAACATTTACTACATTTTCAGGCTCTAGGCAACCGTCGGAAAGATCTACTCACATCTTGATTACTAGTAGGATAACACAACACATTCAAACCATATCAAAATCTTGCATTATTTTTCTTTTTTACTCCACTTTTCCTCCGTAAACGGAAATTTGAGTTCTTGATTTTGAAGTCTTGATCACCTTTTATTCATGTTTTACCACAACATTTTTGCTTATCAAACACATTAACTTTATCCTACTTGAAACAAACTGGTGTCCTTGATAACATCAGTGTTGGTGGGCATCGTTCTAAGACAATAATAGAATGTAAATTTCATGAGTGTCTATAAAGCACACGTATATTTCAACAGTTATAATGTTCTATATGCTAGAAGTATTATTTTGTTAAAGATGCCAGAAGTAATATGTCTATATACTTCAGTTTGGTATATTATTTAGGCTCAACCCTTTGGTTTCTACACATCTCACATCATCTTTGAAGAAAATAATTCATTAAATGATTGCAATTATAAGCATTCCAAAAAGAATTTTTAGAAACTATAAAAATATGACTTAAATAAAGCCATTACTGTAGTTAGCTATGACAATATTTTAATCCAATTAATTTCACTTCCCAACTCGTAATTATTCTAATAATGAAAATATTCTATAAAAAAATATATTATCCACCAAAAAATATAAATTTCCATTTATTAAAAAATTAGATTCAAAAATCAAGTAATTTTATTTAAAATTAAATATAAAAAAACTTTATGATTGATAATAACTCATTTTTATATCTCCTGGTAATAATTGTGCAAACATTTATTTCACCTTTCAAATTACAATTTCTTTTCACAAAATTTTCAATATCAGATAAATTATTTTCTTTTACAATTAATAAATACAAGCACCCCTTATTTGACAAAAGATCAAACGCTTGTTTTAAAAATCTGAAAATAACTTCTGTTCCATTAATTCCTCCCGCCCAAGCTGCTGTTTCAATATTACCGACTTTTGCAACTTCTTCACTCGGAGTAGGAACGTATGGAGGGTTAAATAAAATTATGTCAACAGACCCTTTTAAGTTTAGTAATAATGGTGATGCTAAATCACAATTTAAAACATCTACGAAATCATTTGTAAGACATTGGTTAAGAATTCCATTCATTATTTGCGTTGACTTACAAGCCTAATACTAAATTATTAATATTAAACAAATAAAATAAAATGAACGAACAGCAAAATTTAAATCCGTACAAAAGGAATAAAAAGTTAATTTCTTTTCTTTTAAAATTTTCCGCAAAAATGAAGAAATTATTCCACTACCAGATCCTATTTCCAACGATACAATTGGTTTTAAATTGTATATTGAATCCAAATCCTTTTCTAATGCATCAAGAAACAAAAATGAATCATTTGAAGGTTCATAAACCGAAGTAAATTCTGTGCATGATGATTTATAAAGATGACTAAAATCAGGTGTTTCCATTTAAAATAACACAAAATATATCTTATATTTAAACAAATATGTCATTTTTAGAATTTATATTTAGAAATTTATATAAAAATCAAAACTAAATTTTTACATTTGCTGATGTTGTTTCGAAAAATTCAGAGTTTTAAATACATTTTATATTAAATTTTATTTTAAAATCCATTTAAAACATGTTACTATGGTATAGTAAAAGTAAGTGGGAAAAAGAACTAGATGGTTCACTAATTTTATGGAATTATTTACATCAAAATATGAATTTATGAAATAAAAAATATTTGAAATTTTTAGTAAGCAATTTAAAGTAAGTTTTTATAATTTTAAACTTAAACTTAAATTTACTTTTCTTATTATTTTCATTTTTTTACGACATAAAATCTTAAAAAATCACATTTATTAAATCAGAAAACATGAACAAAATAATCTTTTAGCTTCATATTGGTGGGTTTCTGGGTGTTGATATTTTGAAACTATATGGTTGTTACCCAGACAACCCCATACAAATATTCTTCGCTTACCACTCGGCACCCGTTGCTGAGCAACGTTTGAACTGTGTTCGAGTGGGTAGATCGTCCGCAAAAAGTGAGCGCTATTGCTAATGCTATAATTGACCAAACGATCCATGGGTTCAACGAGCTGCCGATAGAAGGCCTGTGCTCGATTTCGATTTTTAGGTCCCATTATTCTCCTATCTCTGTCAAATGTTAACCTATACTCTCATATCATTCATTGTTATGTCCATTCCCATAGTCCTTCTTATCGTCGTCCGTATTGATGATTATTCTTTGGCCTGTACACCTTTTGTTATGTTAAATATTCACACACTAGCTCTCTTACTCTTATCCCTATCATAACTACAATGTTCCCTATTATTATTACTAGCATTATCATTGTTGCTATTATATGTATTACCTTTATTAATTGTTACTACTATTACCTTTATTATTATTTTTATACTATATAATTACCATTACAGTTATTATATTACTACTATTAACATCATAATTTTTATCATTACTAGTATAGGTACCATGATCATTATTATTATTATTATTATTATCCTCATTATTATTATCATTATTATTATTATTATTATTATTATTATTATTATTATTATTATTATTATTATTATTATTATTATTATTATTATTATTATTATTATTATTATTATTATTATTATTATTATTATTATTATTATTATTATTATTATTATTATTATTATTATTATTATTATTATTATTATTATTATTATTATTATTATTATTATTATTATTATTATTATTATTATTATTATTATTATTATTATTATTATAATTATTATCAATATTATTAACAAAATTTTGTGTAGGGATTTGTCCTTATTCCTCAGATTTAAGAAATATTGTTCTTATATAAAAATTTAGCCGTAATCCATCTGTATTTCCCCGGTTTTCGGTAAAGTATTTTTGTTGATTCGAAAATTTTTAGCAGCGTTCCGCCCTTATTTTACGGTTTTATCCTTATTCTGCAGTTTTCGATAAAGTATTTTCATCGATTCGGAAAATTTGACCAGCGTTCTACCCTTATTTTACGCGTTCCACTTTTACTTTACTATTTTCAATAAGTATTTTAATTACTTCGGAAAATTTGAGCAGCGATCCGCCTATATTTTCCGTTTCAATTGACATAATTTATTTAATTCTTATTTAAAAACATTATTTTTCATGATTTTGGTCGTTCGGATTAATCTTTTTCCGATGGCTATTCATTTTAACTGTTGCAACGATTTCGCAATTTTCCCCACTACCCATTCCCTCTCTTTGTCCTTAAGATCTATGTATGCTCATTTCATAATTAATAAGTGCCCACTGGACTACTCGGTGTTAGATATTTTGAGTCGATTGTTGTTAAAAATTTATGTTAATTTTACAGGAAACGAATGATGAAGAAGCAGCCAAAGGACTACTCATTTACCCTCCAAGTTTCCCTATCTACGGATAATATTGACGTTTCAACTCCTGCGTTCCGCACGCCGGAGCCTTCACGGGCACGAATCATTGGCGATATTCCACGCACTTACATGGTTCGAACAATATGTTTGATTTTAATAACTTGTGATGTGTCTTTGGCTGTTTCGACAATTTGAAAAATTAATTTATGCATTATAATAATTTATTAAAACCAAAATTAAATTACCAGATACATCCATCAAATTAAAATTCATAAATATATCTTCGTAATAATCCATAAAACATCGACCAATGAATCCATTATTCACAGGTAAATATATTAATCCAAAGTAAAAATCCATCAAATTAAAATTCATAAATATATCTTCGTAATAATCCATAAAACATCGATCAATGAATCCATTATTCACAGGTAAATATATTAATCCGAAGTAAAACTGTTGAAATCAAGTGTCAAAGTACGACGGAAAATCAATACTAAAAATTAAGATTAAGATTTGTCAAATCATATCAGTATATATACCTATAATTTGGCCTTAACCTTACGTGTTATTTTTTATTGCGATTAAACAAAATTCGACCTTGAAATTATTTGTGTTATCTAAATTAAATTTTTATTTATTTCTTAATTTAAATGGGTAATTTATTTTTAACATTTTTAATTAAATTTATTCAGCTAAAAATATTTTATTTTTATTCATTTAATTCATTAATTTTTACTTTTATATAAATGGTCATTTTACGGTCAAATTTTCTTGTTATTATGTTATTTTTTATGTAAATTTCGTGCGGTTCTTGATGCATTTTGTATTTATTTTATTTTACTTTTATGTTTTTGATTTTATATTTATTTATATTCTCTCAGATTTTAAAATTTTTAATTGGTGTTGTATATTATATTTTAAGTTATCTTGGTGCTAGGTTTTCGTGTTGTATTACTGATACATTTAAACAATTTTCAAGGCTATTCGTGTCCTGGCCCAACAATATGCTTAGATTATTTAGTTCTTATCAAAATTTTAATATATAATGTGACCATTCGTCCCGGTTTGGCCAAGATTGTCCGGTTTAATGATACTTGTCCCGGCCAGGACACAAAGAACCTCGATTTATTGTTAATTCCAATTTTACCTACTTTTTTAGTTAAAATTATATATAGCTGATATTTTATCTGACACTTATTAACAAACAAGAATTTATCTGTGATTGCTAATTGTTTGTTTATTTAGAATAAACTATTCTACATTTAAAAAATTAATTTTATTTATTAATTTGTAACGAAGATAAAATTGCAAGGTAAATGTTATTGTTAACAAAACTTATTAGGTTCGAATAACGTCTGAAAAGTCTTCTATCATTGACTTGGATTTTCGGTTTTAACGAATTTGAAATTCTGGAAATCCTTCTATCTTCTTTAATTCTTAAATCGTTGACTTCGACATTAGTGTTCATAAGCATGTTGTAAGATATTTTGAAAGTTATAAATAATAATTATTATATATATTTATATATATATATATATATATATATATAAATTATAATTGTTTTGACGGATATTAATTCGTTTTTAAATCTCATCGATGAGATCTTTCATTTAAGCCGAACCGTTGAGATTAACAGTATAGAGCAACTTTTCACTCAATTTATTATTGGACCTGATGTATGTTTTCCAACTCTTAAACTTGGACTGTAAGCTTTTCATAATGAATTCTTGGCTTCGTCGATATCTTTAACAAAATTATCTTCATCTTTTATTTTGGACACATTGTCAAATCTTTATTTTCAAATTCCCATTTTTTTGTGGAGTAAAGATTTATCACCAAACTCCCATAAGAAATTACCTTGCACATGTAGATTATTGGCAGCTATTTACCTTTACCCCAATACATAAACATGTCAAAATTATTGTAAATAGTCATTCCAACAACAATGGAGCTCGGTTCATATTTATATCAATATCAACTAATTCGTTTTTAGTAAATATTGCATTACTTTTTTATTAATAGACTTTTCCACAATTCTACTTTTAACCTAGTGAGTTTACCTATAGGCATCGAATGTATCTGAGTAAAGATTTATTCTTTTTATTATGTATACGGCAAGAACTGAATAGTTAAAAGAATGGTGTTTGTTCTAGTTCACTGATTGAATGTTTGCAGAAAAAACAAATTTTATTTTACATCCAGACACAAGATCAAGAGAAAAATTTAATTTGGATATTTTCGAGTGGTTGAATTTAGAAAATATAGAAATGCAATTAATTGATTTCCAAACTAGTTCTATTTGGAAGCAAAAGTTTGTAGAATTGTGGAACAATTTGGAAAAAATTGAAAACGACCGATTACTGGCGTAATAAAAATAAGTGCGGAAGATGAAATAGAAAAAATTTGGAATGCCATTCCTGAAACTTTCAACTGTTTAAAAATTGGCGAAGGCTTTATTATCATTTTTTCATCAACATATCTATTAGTTTTGGAAATGAATTTTGTAAAAACCAAATTCAGAAGCAGATTGAGAGATGAACCTTGTACAGCTTGCCTGTTATTAAAAGTGACACAATGTGAGCTGGATATAAATCTTTTGGCATCTATCAAATTAATAAAAAATAAATTGAATTTGTATGGTTCTTGTTTTTATTTTTAAACATTTTCTTATTATTTATATATTTTGGAGATACTTATGTTATTTTTATATCGTTGAATTTGTTACTTTTTATTTTTTATTAATTAATTTTGATTACTTTATAAGTTTATTTTTTCTTATAAACATTATGTGGCACACCAGCAATGTTGTTACAAATATTTTTGAAGTTTTGACAGGTGAACAAAAAAAGTTTCGCCATCCCTGGAAAAGAGCATTTAGCCGTTAACATTCTTTGAATCTCAATATTTTTGGAAGAATATTTATATAGAGGTTTCTTTTTTTGTTTGTACTTTTTGCAGTGAAGTTTTTTAAAAACATTTTAATAATTTATCGAAATTTTATTCATTTGAGAGATGCCTTCGCTCTTCAACACTCAAAATGCTCAGTTTGATGTAATTTACTTTGTCTGAAGATTCTCTGCAATAACAGTTTCATTTTATTTGTTCAACTATTCTCCGCTGTCTAGCTGAAGGTTCTTTCGTTGACATTATGTGTAGCAATAACTTGTGATTTTCTTTGATTATGCATGACCTAGGAAGAAGATAATGCCTGAAACGTTTGGTTGCTATATAAATGACAAGCAATTCCAGATTAAATGTTAAATATTTGGTCTCTGTTATAGACAATTTTCTAAAAATAAATGATATTAGAATCATATCATTACTTAAATCTTTTTGATTAAGACTAGCTCAAACTACCGCTGAAGAAGCATCCGAATACATTATAAATGGTTTATGTGGTTCAGGATATCCTGTTGAAGCTATTGTTATTAGAACTTATTTTTTTTCTGAAATGCATCGTCATTGTGCTTATTCCAAATAGAATCTTTTTTATTTTCTGATCCTTTAGTTATTAGATCGCGAAGAAGAGCAACGATCTCCGATAAATCTGATATAAGCCAATAATAATATTCAGAAGTTCCTATGAATCTTAGCAATTTAATTTTTTTCTCTAACAGGGCATGTCGTTAATATGCTATGTTCATTCTCTTAATGCTATGATACCATTTTTATCCAGATCTAAACTTAAAAATCGAATTTTTTGTTTGTCATAATCACATTTGCTGACTTTGCGTACAGCTTCTGTAATTTTTCTTAAAACCAGTTCAACGTGATTTTTATGTTCCTCAAGGTTTCTGGGAAAACGAGAACATCATCCAGATAGGCTAGGCAGATGGCTTGTAAAACTAGCAGAATGTTGTCGATGTGTCTTTAGAACTTTTGAAAACGTTTTGTAGTCCTAAAATCAACATATTGTAATAAAACAATATAAATGGAGTGATTAATGCGATCTTTTCTGGATATTTGATGGTATACCTTTGCCATATCCAGTTTGGTGAAATTTCTATTTTTCAGTTAAAGAGTCTGAATTCCAGACAGTGGAAACTTTTATGAAATATGTAATCATCGCATAATCTCCATGAACCGTCACGTTTCTTTGCTACCCTTAGTGATGAGACCCAGCAGCTATTGCTGGATCGGATGATATCATCCTTTAATTCTATTTTGGTTCTTTATAGCCAATCTCAAAATCGTTTCTGATACTTATTATTCTTAGCTGAAAATTGTTTGGTTTTGCAGAAGTATTTGTTAGGATATAGTTAGATATAGTGAGAAGGTTGTTGATTTTAAAGGTTTTGCAATAACCTTAGGCAAATTTTTCGGTTGAAGTGCTCAAGATAGGTTTATTTTTGCAGCTGGCTAATAAATTACATTGTAATGAAAAAATGTCTTCCTGAGAATAGGTCTATTTCTATGTGTAACAGCAAATAGCCATTTGAAAAGTAATTGAAACCCTTTTATCTCAGTGATGACTTTGTCACCATAGTACTTTATGGCTGAGTCATTGACGCTGATTAAGGTTCTGTTTCCTCCTTAGGCAGGGTTGGTTTCAAACATTGCTGATGGTAGAACACAACCTGAATCAATTAAAAAATTAACGCTTGTATTTGATAGCGTTGCTGGTATGTTTAATGTGTGGTCATTATTCGGATTATAGGTTGATGTAATTTCAAAGGTTTCTCTTTTCAAACTTAATGGAACCTTTTCTTGTTTTGCTAAGGCTTCATTTTTTGTTTCCAATTACAAGGTTGTTTCCATTATTTTGATTTGAACTAAACGTTTTGTGAACGTATCTTGTGATTGTGTCTGCAATTTATTTGAAGGACTGCTACTAAAGGCTTAAATCTAAAGCATCCTGAATATTTTCTGATATAATCATAAGAAAGAGAAATCTCTCATGAGTGTCGCTAGCACTGTTTCGTTTTCGTATATTAGGAGGTTTGAATGAATATCGCGTGTTTCTTCCAACGGGCTTCTAAGTATTTGTTAATAAATCTCTTATTGAATTCTTCAATCATGACATTCTTAAGATCTGAATATAGAATACCACTTGATGTGGCTAATATTTGATGCAATGGTTTTGCAATTTTAATGAGAATCTCCATAACCAGGTGCCGAAATCATTATATTTATGATCTTAAGTTTGAGATATTGAATGAAATTTCAATAAAATAAGCCTTCTAGGTCAAGGTCATTTTCAGGTCCTTTTAAAAATACTCTAAGTTCAAAATCAAGTAGACAAGATAAAAAAAATATCTCTCATAAAATTTTGTATGACACAACATTAAAATTTGAATTAAGTTAGTTACATATAAATTAAGTATGTGAAGGTTAAAGAAAGTAAGTCACATAGAAATAATGTAGGTCAAGTACAGAATTAAATAGTTCACATACAAATAAAGTAAATCAAGATTAAGATAAAGTTAGAAGAAGGAAGTCATATAAAGAGTTGAAAATTTAAATAAAATGGGTCATATAGATAAAATATTGTAGTTCAAATAAAATTAAAATATAAACAAAATAAGTTATGTAAAGAATAAATCAGTCCAAAAATAAAATAAGTAAGTCAAGTTTGATATCAAATGTCAAGGTCATTTATATATATATATATATATATATATATATATATATATATATATATAACCAACTTTATTTGTATGCGATATATTTAATTCTATACTTGACATACTATATTTAACTTTGACCTTCTATTAATAATATCATGGATCTAATAGTGCCAATAAAAATAATATATATTCAAATATAAATTCTCAACATATAATTATTGAATGATGTGATCTTCCAGAATATTCTTAACATCTACAATTTAACCTCCACTTTGTGTATAATTTCTTTTCGTTGATCATCTACATCAAGATATCAGCGCCCATCGGACTCATTGACATGTTAATAAACGTGCCTTAAAACTTATTCACAAGATATACTGGTAAAATTAAAATCTGAAAGTCTTCATTTAAACATAAAACGACTAGTACGGGTAAAAGTAAACACATTTAAAAATATTTTGTTTTTTTATTTATTGTTTAATTAAATATTTGGTAAATAAATTTTTTTTTCAAAAAGACTTAGAAATTTACTGGAACTTTTTTTAAGTAAACATAAATTTAAAAAATTATTTTCATTGTCCACTTTGTACTAAACAGAAGTTTTAAAATAACTAAAAACTAAATAAACGCAAATAAAAATATATATAAAAAGTGAAAAAATTATCCAAAAACTTATATTAAAAATGGCTTTTTTAGAAATATTATTTATAATATTTTCTATTTTTTCTGCCAATTTTTTAAATGGAGCAACAAGTTAAATAAATTGTTTTAATTGGATTTCTCAATAATATTCTATTTATGTTTTAGTCTTAGGTAAGGATGTGGTGTTTTCTGGTCAAAAGGGTACATTTCAACAAGCCAAGGAACTTTGTCAAAAATCTGGATATAATGTTGTAAGGATCGACAATGATCAATTTAATGTAAAAATCATATAATTCTCGTTATTTGTAACTCAGTGAATAATATTCCTTCCAGGTTATGATTTATAATATGGCGGTAAAGTACAAACTTGGACGATATTGGATAGATGGGAATGATATTCAACAAGATAGAAACTTTGTAAATTCAGATGGAAAACGACTAACCTTCAGGTATTTGTTAGATATTCTCTTAAAGTTATAGTTGTTTTTCAGTAAATTCTATCCAGGAGAGCCAAATAATTACCAGAATAGTGAACATTGTTTACAAGGTTTGTTCTATCCAAATGGGTTATGGAATGATATCAACTGCAATGACATAAATGCAATAATATGTTCCAAGGATATTCAAAATACTGTCTCAAGATTTTACGGTAAAATTAATTTAATAAGTTCTAAGTTTTCCAATATTTGAATAGTAATTTTAAAAATTAAAATTATTTTTAAAAAACTGTTACCGGGCCAGAACAATCATTCGATTGAATATGACATTTTATGATACAAAATTCTTTGTCATTGAAAATTTAAAAAAGTCTAAATTTTTTTTACATAATTTTCCAAAAGGATAAATTCGAGTTAATTAATTTTAAATAATGTGATTAAATTTAAGTTAAATGATTTTGAATGCACTTTTAAAATAAACTAATAAAACAAGAAATGATATAGTATGACAAATTTACAAATTAAAAAAAAGGTAAAAATGAGGAATGGTATAATTTGTTCTGATTTTTAAAAAATATTTTTGAATAGATGTAAATAGTGAATAATTTAAATCAGTGTTTCGCAACCCTTTTAGATCTGTGGACCACATTCCCAAAATCACGTTTAATTTTTGAATCATCACTACACATTTAACCTCATCTATATCCGTTGTATTTTTAATAATAAGCGGAGGCAGATTTTATTTATTTTTTCTATATAAATATAATTTACAATATTCACTATATTAACATATATTATTACAGCTTACGCCTCAAAATCTAATGTCATATTAATAAAATATTATGCGACGATTATAATGCCATTAATAAAATAACATTAAAAGACAAAATCCAATGAAACTAAAAATTTAGTATAAAAAATATAAAGCTTACATTTTTCAATTTATTTGTTTATTTAAAATTATCTTTATTATTTTAAAGAAGTCACTGTATCAAACAAAAAACTATTAATAATTCCCGAAAAACGGACGTTTGTGCAAGCTCAGGCTCTTTGTCATAGTAAAGGATTACAACTGATCAAAATTACTGACAACAACTTCAATGTCAGTTATATTTTGAAAGAATATATAAATTAACTATATTATCTCAGACCCAAATATATAATCTCGCAGTTCAATACAGAATTGGACGATATTGGATTGATGCCAATGACAGACAAAACGAAGGAAATTTTGTTTATACCGATGGACAAAAAATTACATTCAAGTATCAAAATAAAACAAATAATAATAAATAATGCTATTCTAGCAAATTCGCACAAGGGGAACCAAATAATTATCAAAAGAATGAGCACTGTGTTCATGGGCTATATTACCCGAACGCACTCTGGAATGATTTTTCATGTGAAGATCCTAGTGCAGTTATTTGTTATAAAGAAACAGAACCAAAGATTTCTGCGGGTAAATATCATTATAAATATTATTATACTTATTAATAATTTACTCTTAAAAATTTAAATAAAAAAATATTAGTAAGAATAATTATTTATTATATTTAATTAAATTTATTTATCAGAGAAATATTGCTTTTGTTATTTACAATGTAAATAAAAATTCAACATTAGTTATAAAATTTAACATAAAATGAGAACGAAAATCAACTTTTATCGAAATAGTTACATCTAACAACATTATTATTTAAAAATTTATATAATGTATATATTTAAACAAATAATTTTAACTATTCAATAAAATTGAATTTAAAAATATAATTAAATTTTTATATACAAATAATTTGCTATTAAATTTAATTGACGCTCGTAAAAATTTTTTCCTTTCAGTAAGATCATCAAAGATTTAAAATATAATAATTACTATTTTTCTAACAATAATAACAATTTTCTCTGATGTTTATAAAATACATTTAATTATTATATTTTTGACTAATTAAATCAATGCAAATATTTATTCAATAATATACTTTAAAAATTTTGTTTATCAAAGAATTATTAGACTAAAAATCCTTTCGAAATTTATAATTTATTAAAATTGATTTATAAAACATTTTAATATTTTACAAACTACTTATTTTATTACAAAAAGGAGCCAATCAAACACATGTTTTATTTCGAAAGTTTTTCTTCTATCGTTAGGTAGGTTTGTAAAAACTATTTATTTTATAAAATATATAAATAAATCAAACTATTTACTTAACTTATACTTGGTGATGGAAGAAAAACAGTAGAAATATATGATAAAATTATAAAACTTTGATTCATTGGTATCAGCATAAATTAAGATATCAGATAAGTGAATAATAAAATAAGCCCTTGCTGCAAAGTAATAATTATATTGTAGCAAGGGCTTATTTTATTATTGACTTATCTGATATATATATATATATATATATATATATATATATCATAAAATGTGTATTTGAATGACGCTTTCTTGTAATTAAATCATTGTCATGTTTATTTAATTAATTATAATTATATTAATTATAATATTAAAAAATATATTGTTACTCAATTTCCTAAATATGAATACATCAAAATTTGTAAATAAAATTTTTTAATCAAAATTTTTAAACTTTTTAAAGCATTTTAAAAACATTTCACAACAAAATTCAAATTTGTCATTATTTGATAAAAATTAATTAAGGGGTTTATTTTTCTCTTTAACTATAAATATTTATATAAATAATTTATTTTTTAATATTTTTATTTTCCAGAAATTGAATTACAAAGCAAATATGTGATTATTTTCCAAGAAAAAACGACATTTACAGAAGCCAATAAACTTTGCCAAGCTAAAGGCTACAATCTGATAAAAATTGAAGATGATCAATTTAATGTAAAACCTTTGAACTATTAAATTTTACACAAATTTTATATTCTTAGACCCAAGTCTACAACTTAGCAATTCAATATCATGCAGGCCGTTTCTGGATTGATGCAAACGACATTAAGGTAGAAGGAACATTTGAATATGTAAATGGCCAAAGAATAAAATACCAGTATTTCCAATTCCAAATATAATTAAAAATAACAATTTTTTAAGTAAATTTGCAAAAGGAGAACCAAATAATTATCGCAATGAAGACTGCGTTCACGGAATGTTTTATAAAGATGGATTTTGGAATGACATAAGTTGTGATGACACAAACTCAGTTATTTGTTATAAGAATACCCAACCCAAAACGTCTCATGGTAAATATTTTCCTTTGATTTAATTAAAATTACAACTATTTATATTATTATAAAATGTTTCATTTTATAACTCACATAAAAACAAAATAGTGAACGAAAAAATAAATGGTAAATAAACACATTGTTGAAATCTGGAATTTTAAGTTTTGAATTGAAAGCATTTCATATTTTAAAAATCATATTAAAATTATGTTTAAAATATATATTTGAATTTAATATTTTCAAAAAAATTATATTTATTTTCTTATCATATATTCTAATTTGAATGTCAATTTGTTCAAATTATTTTTATTTAAATTGAATTCTCAGAAAATGTCCTTGATTCAAATTTTTTAATAATATAATAATAGTTGTTAATAATCAACTTATTTATATTAAATTATCCTATTAGCTCTCTAATAAAAATACTAAAAACATTGTTTGACTGTAAAGAAATAAACAAAAAATCATTAGAACAAACACTTCCCATACAAATATCAAAATAAATATTTTTTTTATTAAAAATCAAATCAAATCATTATTTTACGCATAATAAAGAAATACAAGCAAAAATAAATAATACAAAAATTTTACATTTTATACAATGGAGTACATTATTTTTATATATAAACAAACCATATTTTTATTTAATTAAAAAACAATTTTGCTACATTAAATCCTCTTCATACTTTTCACACTAGAAAAATTCTCAAAAACAACTGAATAATTAAAAAATATTCAAATGTGATTTAACACGTTCACACAGGCGTCCACCACCAGTGACCTGCACTAACCTGTCCCATCGGGCGGCACGTAGCACCGGTGTCAGAGAATCAAATTTTAGATAATTTTTCCGATAATTAATTAAAAGAAAATTATTCAATAATTCACTTTTTTTATTATTTATAATAATAAAGAAATTACATTTTGATGAATGATTAAATACTTTTAAATACTCATATATAAAAAGTTCTTTACTTAAATTAAATTAATTTATTTATTGACTTTTTTCAATTATAATTATATTATTATTATTACTATTATTATTATTATTATTATTATTATTATTATTATTATTATTATTATTATTATTATTATTATTATTAATTTTTCTTTATTCTTATAAAAGAGTCTTGTAGTCAATTTAAATTAAAAAATATGTATTTCGAGAATTAAATAAACAGACAAAAATACGGAGAAGGTAATATGTAGACATTCATACGATCAACATTCTTTGTGCTAAACATTTGTATATTCTTTTGACAAAGATGTCATTTAATTTTCATTCTAATTGCGAGAAATAGAATAAAAATTTTTATGTATAAATTATACAAAATTCAATTTGATAAAATCTCGCGTTTTAGCTTGCTTAGCAGACGATAATTATCTTTGCAAATGAATCCGTCAATGTGAAATGTTAATTATTTATCAAAATATGATGAAAAGAAGTCGGACAGACGTCGTTAATTAGCCTCTGAATAGCACCTATGTATTTGTTTGAGTAAACTTAGATTTAATGATTGATTTCGATGAATAATGAATTCTTCGTGCAAAAGATAAAAATAATAATCATAATCATAATCATAATCATAATAATAATTATAATAATGATAATAATAATAATAATAATAATAATAATAATAATAATAATAATAATAATAATAATAATAATAATAATAATAATAATAATAATAATAATAATAATAATAATAATAATAATAATAATAATAATAATTGATATCAAAAACATTTTGTTTTATTATAAATTAGTAAATAAATGTCTAAACTTTACATAAAATTTATTTATTTGTATTCCAAACTCTAATATAGAAATCTCGAATTTATTTATTTTCATTTATGCAAATTAGTTTTCTAAGAAATTATGAAATTTGTCATGCATAATTAAAATTAAATGACTCTGTAATTTCAATTTGAGCAAAGTTCTGCTTATTGAAAAGTTTTTAATATTAAAAACTCCTATTTAAATTATAACGATGTCATTTATTCGGTCAAAAGTCACGAAAGAGTTGATTATAAAGAGTCGACGAGTTTTAGATTATAATTAGTAGAATATAATTTAAAATTTGAAAAATTATTATTTTCTCGTTATTTCAAATGATTTGCAAGTAAATTAATTGAAAATAAAAATTAATTAATGAGTTCTTTTTAATTAACTAATTAAAATATGAAAATTATTAATTTTGAAATTTCTTTAGTAATCAAACTGCTGAATCGTGAACTAATTATTTTGCAAGAAAAGACAACCTACGAAAATGCAATTGCACATTGTAAAAGTAAAGGATTTCAACTTATCAAAATTGACGATGATCAATTAAATGTAAATTAACATTTATATTTTAATACCAATAATTATAATTATAACAATAATAATAATAATAATAATAATAATAATAATAATAATAATAATAATAATAATAATAATAATAATAATAATAATAATAATAATAATAATAATAATAATAATAATAATAATAATAATAATAATAATAATAATAATAATAATAATAATAATAATAATAATAATAATAATAATAATAATAAATAACATAATAATATAATTACTATTAATAATCATGTTCAATTAAGTTCACGTTTAATTATTTCAAATTAAATAAAAGATTAAAAATATTTTGACATTTACTTTTGGTACACCAAAAATAATAAATGAAAACTTAAATGAACCCTTGTGATTATTTCAGAGTATGGTCTACAATCTGGCAGTTCAATATCAAATTGGTAGATACTGGATAGATGCCAATGATATGCAAAATGAGGGAAATTTTATTTCTTCGGACGGAAAGAAAATTGTTTACCGGTAAATTAAAGATATAAATTTTTAATAATACTTTTTTATAATAATTTTGTTAGTAAATTTGCTCCCGGTGAACCAAATAATTATCAAAAGAATGAGCATTGCGTTCATGGACTATATTATTCGAATGCTTTGTGGAATGACATCAGCTGTGCAGATTCCAATGCTGTAATTTGTTATAAAGAAAGTAAAATTGAAGTCTTGAAAAGTAATTTCTCATTTGAGTATTTATTACTATTAAATTAAAATTCTTAACGTTAAACTTTGGAAATATTTAAAATTAAAGTTATAATCTTGCAATGAAAACCTTTTATTTAACCACTTGCGCTATGATTTAATTTTCGGTAGCTGGGCCGCGCTCTACTATATATGTAATTTATAATTGCAGTTCGAATAATGACGTTACGTCTGTCAGCCGACGTTGCACACACGTCGTTTTTGTTTTTGCGACAAATGCTACCGACGTGGTATACACGTCACTTGCGGTTTTGAAAAAAATCATCAAGGCGTGCCTGGCACGTCAATATAGCACAAGTGGTTAATACAGTTCCTGGTTTATTAACGGGAGTCTTTTGTAACATTAATTATACTTGATTAATAAATAAACATATCCAAAATCCAATTCTACACAGAGGTGAAGTTTATGATGATCCTTACAAGTCTGCATTATAATGATGTCATTCTTTTATTTGATTATAGTGATTCCCCTCACTAAGTTCACACATAAATATACCCATTCCTGATCTCTTGGCATACATATCTTGTATTATTACAAATTAGAATTTTATATAAGTTCTTCGACATAAGATCATGGTAAAAAAACTATCTATAAATTTATAATACATGCAATGAATATTTAGAAAATAAAGAATACCAGGATAAATTTCAACAAAGTAAATCTTACACAAAATTCATATAGCAAATGACTTATCCTAAACCAATAGTTAGTTAATAGTTTAATTAATTAATATTATTCCATTTAGAAATAACTGTTTTAAACAAAGAACTTGTGATCTTCAAAGAGAGGCTGACATATTACAAGGCTCAAGATCTCTGCAAAAGTCAAGGATACAAACTTGTAAAAATTGATGATGAGCAATTTAATGTAATTTTTAATTTTTTTTTTATAAATTACATAGATAAAAATAAAATTTTTTAGGATCCAAATATTATTTTAGTTATAATTTTGAATATCATTTAAACAAAATAACTTTATATATTTTTTAATGTTAAATATCAAAATTCACGATTTGAAATATCTATTTTGATTTATTTTCAAAATTTTAAAGACATCGATATTATAAAATATTATATAATTTTATAAATGTTATCATTAAAATGGAAAAATACAAAATATTTATTTTATTTTATTTTAATTTAAATTATTTTAATAGAGCCAGAAAAATAGAATTTCCAACATTCAATTATTTTATACACAGACAAATTATAATATCATTAAAAAGTAATTAAACTCTTATAAATAAATAAAAAAATTTATTATTTAACAATTAAATAATAAATATTTTTATATTTCAACATTCTTCATTCCTTAAAAGACACGACCAAAGGAGTTAATATCGTAGAAGTTGTTGTTTTTTCGCTTGCCAACCGTAAATGCCCATGTAGGAAAGTGTCTGGCGTGACAACTGACGGTGCCCCAGCTATGGTCGGAACAAACGTTGGTGCTGTAGTCTTACTACTTCAGCATTTGAAAAAGAACGATGTTGATGTCTCTAAGCTATTCACGATTCATTGCTTCCTTCATTTAGAAAATTTGTGCGCCCCGATCGTTGATATTGTAACTGTGATGACTGTCGTTGTTGAAACTGTTAACAAAATTAAAAATAACTCACTGAAACATAGACAATTTCACGAATATTTGAATGAAATTCGTAGTTATGCAAATATTTTTCGGGAACTGAAATTTGAATTCCAACGTAGATTCGCTGTATTCGATAAATTTAATACGGAATTAGCTTTATTTTTAACACCATTCCATGTTAAGGCTGACGAAGCCCCATTTGAGTATCAAATGGAATTGATTGATCTTCAAGCTAGTGAATACTTGAAACATTGGTTCAACGAAATTCCTAAAATTGAGCTTTACAAAAAGTTTGTTACAACTGAAAGTTTCCCGAATCTCAATACTCTTGCCTTGAAGATAATTAGTGTTTTTCCTACTACATATAGTTGTGAAGCATTATTCTCAAAAATAAAACGCATCAAGAGAAAAGGTCGCACACAATTGACCGACAAACATCTTAGTGACCAGTTAAGAATTTCTTCAACAAAATGTGAGATCAACTTGTCCAAACTCTCGGAGGAAATTAAGAAACAGAAATCGCACTAAAATTGTTTAAATACTATATACTGTTTACTGCATACTATTTACTATGTACTATTTACTGAAAATAATGAATAAATTTACTGAAAATACTGAATGAATTTATTATGGCCCGCGATAATTATTTTTCCGAAAATTTGGCCCTTCGATTGATTTGGGTTGGCCACAACCGATTTAACTGATACTAAATTTAAATGTGATTTTTAAAGTATTCTTTTGATTACCGGTCTTAATAAGTGATAGTCAGTGACTTTTAAAGTTATGCTTTTAATAATAATAAATAAAAACGTTTTTATAACGAATTTTTAATTGAGAATTATATTATATACATTTCATATATTTTATATTCTTCAGTCAATAGTATACAATTATGCGGTACAGAATAATATTGGCCGTTATTGGATCGACGCAAATGATGTAAGAATAGAGGGAACTTTTGAAGATTCGGACAAAAACAAAATCAAATTTAGGTTTGCTGTTAAAATTTTCATTATAATAAAGAAACTTTTTAAACCAGCAAATGGGCAGCAGGAGAGCCAAATAATTATCAAAACGAAGACTGTGTTCATGGATTATATTACAAAAATGCTCTTTGGAACGATATCAAGTGTGAAGATCTTAATGCTGTAATCTGCTATAAAAATATCGGATCAAGAGGCTTTACGAGTAATTTTATTTTTTCATGGAATAGTTAAATTAATACATTTTATTAATACCAATAAATAATCTCATTAACCTGTTAACCAGGTGGGACGCATATATGCGTTCAATGTTTTTTTAAAAAATTAACTAAAAATAGACGTTTTTTATATGTCATGTCCAATACATTTAATTTCTAATTTTAAATTTTTTAATCCATGCTTACAATTTATTAAATACATTGAAACATATTTTTTTAGTTAATTTAAAAAAACATTTATGCGTCCCGTCTGATTAAAAGGTTTAACATTAAATACTTATATGAATTGTGTTACACAAACACTTTCCTTGCGCCACAGCGTCACTAGTATAAGTGCTATGCAGATAATGAAAAATTGATAAGAGAACATATATATTTCTTTATGCATGGAAGAACAGTAACATTTTTAATTAAAATAAATTAAATCATAGCTCTTTTAGAGGAGTGAAAATATTTAACTAATAATAAATAAAATAAATCATCAATATAAAATAAATCTTAAGAAATTTTATTATATATAATTTTTAATTAAAAATATTTGGAAAAATATTTAATAAATTAAATTCATGTTTTAAATTATATTTTTTAATTTAATAATTATATATATTTCAGAAATATACGAAAATAACTTATTTTCCATACATGCTTATGTTCCTTTCAAATAAAATTTAATTCTTTTTTCAAATGCCAACTATTTCCATTTCTATTCAATAAACAAAAATAACATTTAAGACAACTTTATGTTTTTATAAAATTATTGAAATATTTGCTGAATAACAAAACTCTAATTTTTTTTCAATTAAATTAAAACAATATGATCAGACTAAAAGTTTGAAAATAATTAATACATATTTAATTTGAATTTACTATTGAAGTTTTGATAACAATCAAATCCTTTATAATGATAATATTAATATTCAAAATAAATATAGCAATATATAATTTTTAATTGTCATAATTAATATTATAATGTTTATAATATTAATAATATAATAACTAAAATAATTTTTGTTAATTAGCATTAAAAATAATATATAAAATAATATAATTTAGAGATATTTCATAATTATAAGAATTTCGTCTTAAAGAGTATTAGTATTATAAATATTAAAAAAATATTTTATTTGCAAAGTTTTGATTGACTTTTCACATTATATTCTGACTAAAACATATATAAAAATTTAAAGAATGTGTCTAAAACAAATTAATAATTTTAATAAACTTAATAATAATTATATTTACATTAAATCCATTGGTACTAAGATATTTAAAAAAAAATTGTTTTTAAGTAATTTCTCGAATTTGATAATTTATGAAATTTATATTAATCCATTTAAATTAGGAGTTTTAACTAGATTATATCTATTGCAATGAAACAAAAAATGTTATATTTTAGAATTTGAAATCAGCAACAAAGAAATCGTAATATTTGAAGAAAAAGTAGTTTTTAAACATGCCCAATTGCTTTGCAAAAATAACGGATATGAACTATTGAAAATAGATAGTGACGAAATAAATGTATTATTTTAAATATTTATTAGGCAAATATATTTATTTATTTTAAATTCAGTCCATGATTTATGATTTTGCCGTTAAACATAATATCGGAACTTACTGGATTGATGCAAATGATATTCAAACTGAAAATACATTTGTTTATTCGGATTCGAAGAAAATCTCATATCAGTATATTTAAGTTAATTTTCACTTATTAATATAAAATATTTCACAAGGAAATGGTATCCTGGAGAACCTAACAATTATGAAAATGAAGACTGTGTCCATGGATTGTATTATAAAAACGGATTGTGGAATGACATAAAATGCGATTATAAAAACTCAGTTATATGTTCAAAAGATATCTTGAATTCAAATGAAACAATAAGTAATGAATTTGATATTTTGCAGTAAAACTTAAATCTTAACGTTTAGAACAACAGCAAAAATATTATGTTCATGAAGTCCTTGTAACTTATGAAGAAGCCATCAATTTCTGTAATCAACACAATTGCCGAATTGTCAAAATTTCAAACGAAGAAACAAATGTAATAAACATTTATAAATTATTTATTTGTCAAATTAAAAGGAAAATTTTTCAAATTAAATAATGATTATTTAATATTTAGTATTTTAAAATATAAAATATAAAATATATTAAATAGTCCGATTTTGGAATTATTAATGAAAAGTAGTACTAATTTATAAAATTAAAATTTACTATTATTTACATAAAATATGACAATAAAATCTCATAACAATAAAAATCCAAATTATATATATGGCACCACTTAAACTTCATTTTATGTTTGTGACACTTTCTAATACTTAATTCATAGCCATCTTTATTTTATTAAAATTTTTATTTAAGAAAATAATATATGAATGGAGTAAAAATATGAAAATTGGCAGATTTTGGATTAACGGAAACGATATAATCACTGAAGGAAAATGGGTTGATAGCAAAGGAAACAAACTTGTTTACCTGTAATTAATTATCAAAAGTATTGTAACGTATTATCCATACTTTAGTAATTGGGCCAAGAATGAACCGAACAATTACAACAATGAAGATTGTTTAGAAGGGAATTTTTATCCAAATGGCGAATGGAATGATATATCTTGTAAAACAAAAAATTATCTTATTTATGAATATGAAAGTAAATTTAGACATTTTTGATACATGCATTTATTGTTAATACTTTTAGGTACAGCAGAAAAAGAGATAACAATAGAAATTATGGAAGGAAAAGTCAATTATATAAAAGCTCTTGAACTTTGTAAATCAAAAGGATATGATTTAATTAGAATAGAAAATGAAGAAATAAATGTTAGAAATTTATTATTATATATTTATCTTATTATAATATTTCTAAATTAAATGTCCAAATTTATTTATTATCATTAGCTTTGGTGCATGAAATGAGTGCAAAAAAATATATATTAAAAAACGGAAAATATACTATAAAGCATAAAAATGGTTTGTTAAAATATTTTTTCTTTAATGACTTTAAACAAAAAAAAACATTCTTTATTCTAACCAAGCCCATTTAAATTTTTATAAAAAATTTAAAAAAGTTTTACGTCTGAAATATTGAACTTTAATTTAAAGAAAATAGTATATGATGTTGCAACCAAAAATAAAGTTGGACAATATTGGATCAACGCCAATGACATCAACGTAGAAGGTCAATTTATATACTCAGATGGACAAAATATATCTTACAGGTAAATAACTTTTTTTACATTAAAGAAATAAATTTAAAGTTAATTTCAACAGAAACTTTGCTCATGGTGAACCGAATAATCAAAACAACGAGGATTGTGTCCATGGATTATTTTACACAAATGGACTTTGGAATGATATCAGTTGTAACAGCATCAACTCCGTTTTGTGCTACAAACCTTTCAAAGAAGATAAAGGTAAATATTTATGACTTGTTTCAGTAAAGGCATCATTGAAAATTAACATAAAATCAATGTAACTAAAATTAAATTCATAAAATAAAGACTGCTTGGAAATTTAATAAAATAAAATTTTCCTGGTAATGATAGAACGCGAGTTTTATCCACCTTTATTATTGACTTGAAAATATTTTTAAGTTATTAATTAAAACAAAAAATATTTTATAATAGATGATTTCTCCGAAGTTGTAATTTTTATTGTGTTCACTGAATTATAACTTATTTTTGACCTAAAAAATAAAGCATATATTAATTATATTAATATATTCTGATAAAATTTATGTTTTAAATTATAATTCAAATGATGCCTTCTTATAATATTTTTTAAAATTCCAAATTTTATAAATACACATGATAAAAATTTAATTTTAAGACGAAAAGAAAGAAGAAGGCAAAATTGACACTTCGAAATATTTTGTTCACACCGGAAGAGTTACTTACGAAGAGGCTCTTAGATTTTGTCAAATTCACAGCTGCCGTCTTGTTACAATTGAAAACTCAGAACTCGATGTAATTTTAATTTTGAAAATAAATTTCAATTATTATATATTTAGATTTTAATATTAAATCTAGCTAGAAAACACAAAATCAGCGGATATTGGCTTGATGGAAATGACATCAAAAAAGAAGGAGAATGGGTGAATATTGATGGAAATAAATTGAAATACTTGTGAGTTTATATTTTCCACAAGCTATAATATTTCCAATTTAGAAACTGGAATCAAGGAGAACCAAATAATTATGGAAATGAAGATTGCTTATTAGGAAACTATTTTGCCAATGGAAAATGGAATGACTTTTCATGTTCCACAAAAAATTCGTTTATTTACTATTATATAGGTAATATCACCTTTTGTAAAAAACTTTATTTAAATACTAATCTATAGAAAACATCATATCTACTAAAGAATTAGAAATATTTAAAGAGAGAGTCACATTTGAGGAAGCCCAGAACACTTGCATAAAAAAAGGATGGAGCCTTGTAAGAATAGACAATGAAGAAACGAATGTAAGCATTAGTAATTTTTTTTCAGTTAAAAGATTTATTAGAAAATATAAAAATTAATAAGATAAAATTCATAATATTGCATATTTTACGCTGAAATCCGTTTCATGGATCTTTTAAAATAAAATAATAACTTTGCTCAAATCCAGAAATTTTGTTTAAATCTCTTTATGTTACACGAAAGAAACATTTTCAACTTGTCGCTAAATGAGACATAAAAGATTCTTTGAATCATTTACAACAAATATTTTGGTGATTGAATAAATTAATAAATAACAATAATAATAATAATAATAATGATAATAATAACATTCAGTGATAATATAGAAAATCTATTTTTGATATAATTGTTATCATATAATTTTCTCAGCAAAATATCTATGATTTGGCTGTCAAAAATAAAATTGGTCAGTACTGGATTGATGCCAATGATAAAGCCGTTGAAGGGAAATTTGTCGATTCAAACAATCATGCACTAAAATATAGGTTAGAAAGATATATATATATTTTTTTCAATAACGATACCGAAAAATTTCAGCAAATTCCCGAGAGGAGAACCAAATAACTATGGAAATGAAGATTGCGTGCATGGTCTCTATTATTCAAATGGATTCTGGAATGATATTGCATGCAATTCTAAAAATTCTTTTATCTGTTCAAAATATTCTCCACCGATCATATTTAGTAAATTCTTTTATAATAATAATAATAATAATAATAATAATAATAATAATAATAATAATAATAATAATAATAATAATAATAATAATAATAATAATAATAATAATAATATTAATAATAATATTATTAATAATAATAATAATAATAATAATAATAATAATAATAATAATAATAATAATAATAAACTTTAAAATAATTTTTGTCTATAGCAAAATTATTTAAAACTTTAATTTAGAATAAAAAACTATGTAAGCCAATTTCTGCAGTGTATATTTAATAAATGGAATATGAAATATTTTGACCTAAAATTTGTCGTGATCACTCCAAAACAAAATTAATCAAACGTTTCGCTCTTTGTTTTACTCTAATAATAATATATATATATATATATATATAATAATATATAATAATAATTTAAATCTTTTTATATTCAGTTGATGAACATATGTCATATAAAATATTTATCAACAAAGTGACATATAGAGAAGCAGTAGATAAATGCCAAAGTGAAGGTTATTCTTTAATTAAAGTTGAAAATTCAGACATTTCAGTAATTTAAAAATTTAAATATTGTTTTCTATTAAATATTTATTTCAGTTTATTGTCCATACACTTTCTCTTCGATATAAACTTGTTAACTATTGGATTGATGGAACAGATTCCAAAAATGACGGAAAATGGACATTTTCTGACGGACAACAACTGACATTTAAGTATCTCAAGTTAACTAATTAACTGCAGACCTCTTATTTAATTTACAGAAATTGGCAAACAGCGCCACTGCCAAGCGATAAAGAAAACAACAATTGCCTATATAGCAGTGAAACCTTGAGTGGTAAATGGTTGGGAACCTCTTGCGTTTCCAAGAACTCGGTTATTTGCTATAAACCATCCAAAACGATTGATACCGGTATATTTCTAGAAATAATTTAGAATTATTTATAAAATGATTAAATAAATCAAATGATTGAGTAAGAGCATACTATTTTTTAAGATTTTTTCAATTTTTCAAATTTTAATCATTACAAAATTGTAATTCTATCAAAAAAGTTTGAAAGAAAATGATCAAACAATTCAAACAATTTTCTATTATCTTACATTTTTCCGACTTAGTGAAACTTTTAAAAAATTATTGTTATAATCAACAAAAATCAGACGAATCAATTTTTAATTTTTAATTTTTCGTTTCAATCATCAAATTATTATTATTTATTGCAGTGATTCTATTATTTTACATTTTTACTAGATTAAGATCGTTGAATAAGAATTAAGAGTTAAACTTTGTAAAGATAGGAACCTGTTTAAAAACATTACATAACAGTATTTAATAAATGTAGTGAGATAAATTCTAAATATTGTTCAGAAAAATTTCACCTACAACCGTAAAAGGTTATTTGCAATAAATTCTGTATTATCAACCCATAAAATAAAATAAAATAGTTATGCCGATTAAAAGACTTTACACTATAAAACTTTATATTTGAAGGATACATCCTATTTTGGAAAGTATTCGTGTTTTATCATGAGAATTACAAAACACATAAAATAACGTAAAAAAAATAAACAGTTTGGACTTGGAGAACATATTTTAGAGATAAATAATAAATTTTATTTATTTTAGATTTAAATAATAGTTTTCTTAATTCTATAATCCTTTCTTCGCAAGGTCTTATTGTCATCCTTTTTCATATTGTTTTTCTATCTTTTCAATTTCATGCTCATTGACTTACATTAAAATTTTATTTTTTAGCAGTTTAAAAAATTTATTTATCATATAATTCAATTTCTTTAAAATGCAGAAAATTTAAATGCAGTAAATACTCAATTAATTAAATTTATGATTAGTTAATAAATTGTTCTTAATTTTATTTCTAGGGAAAGAAGTCAAGAAAACTAAATATTATATACATAGAATCGGTGTTACGTTCCAGGAAGCGTTAGATTTCTGTAAAGAGAGACGTTGCAAATTAATAGTTGTTGACAATATTGACACAAATGTAAGTTAATATTTATTATTAATTATATTTTTATTATATTGATTTTACATAATTGAATAATTATTTTCAAAAGGTATTTATTGATATAAAAAGACTACTTAATAATTATTTTTAATTTTAAAAAATATCTTAAAACATTAAAAAAAATTTGAAAGTTTAAAAAGGATTAATTTAATTAATCTATTATTTTGCAATGAATACCGAAAAAATAAAATATTATCATTTATTAAAAATTTACACAAATTAAGAATTTCTAAAATATTTCTAAATCAATTAGTAATACAAAATTTGAAAATTCAGTTTTAATGAATAAATATAAATCAAATTTTAATTTCAGAATCTTTTATTATTAATTTTGTTAATTTATATTCTAAAATTAATATTTCACAAAATATTAGAAAAAGAATAAAATATTCTATTCTTTGGAACATGATATTATACATAGATTTTGTTTTATTATTTTACTAAATTCATTGTTGAAAGAGTTTAATATTCTACTGAACATATTCGGAAATTTGGTTATAAATAATTAAAATTTAAAGTTTTTAATAAAATTATATTATTTTTTGTAAATTATTTTATTTATTAATATATATCAGATATATCTTTGGGAATTGTCTAAGAAGTTGTCTATTGAAAAATACTGGTTAAATGGAAATGATAAAGACAATGAAGGAGCATGGATAGATTCGGATAAGAAAAAGTTAACCTTTTTGTGAGTGAATACCTATTGATTAAAACAAATTATTATCAACCATATATTTACAGTAACTGGACTAATGGAAAAGTTAATATTCAGAAAACCCAAAATTGTCTACAAGGAAATCCTGATGGCAAATGGAGAGATGTTTCATGCGATGATAAAAATCCGTTTTTCTTTGAATTCATTGATGAAAACGAGTAATAATAATTACATCAATTTTAGGAAATTTATTAATAATATTTATCACTTTTTAGGCAATGTAAAGAATGACTTTTGAATTCACTCTATAAAAACAATATAAAATTTCACTGAGGAAATAAAGTTTATGTGTTGTTTGAATTGTTTTCATTTATTAAACAAATTTAAATTTAATTGTAAATAATGTCATAAAATATGATAATTAAATAACTCATGTTCACACGATTCGTAATTCAATTAGACTATAAAATGAATTAATTAAAAAATAATTGCGTAAAACTTATGTTGAATTCGTCAAAATGGCATTCATTTCTGTAAATTCGATACAATGTCGTAAATATTAAGTTTTGATTAATTTTTACCGTTGTGAAGTATTAGTTTTCAATTATATTTATAAGTATAATTTATGTGTTTTATTTTACTGAATCAGATTTCTATATAAAAAGTTTTGTTTAATAAATAAGTTAA
This sequence comes from Schmidtea mediterranea, assembly GCA_022537955.1. NCBI lineage: Eukaryota > Metazoa > Platyhelminthes > Tricladida > Dugesiidae > Schmidtea > Schmidtea mediterranea. The sequence goes on from CM039682.1 coordinate 18,546,586, forward strand.
TAAAAAATAATTGACAAGTTTAAATTTATTTTCCTTTAGAATTTTCTTTTAAAAATTTAAAAACTTTCGTCAATTAGCGTCTCGACTAATTATTGAGAATTCACTTTTAGAAATTTGATTAGCTAAAACACTTTTTTAATTTCACACTGAATATTTACTCAGTTGACACTGGAATCTATGATTTCAGGGCAATTACTGACGATAGAAGGACAATTTATCGAATTTTATAAGAAACACAAACAATTAATTTAATAAAAATATTTTATTAAAGAATTAATTAATTTATAATTTTTTAACAACAATCTTAATTGTAAAACGATTAGTTAATATAATATTGAAATAATTAAACAATTATTATTTGAGTTAAGTTTTAGAATTTATAAATATATATATATATATATATTAATTAAGATTACTTAAATGACTAAAATAAAAAACAGAAGATAAAAATTTAGCTTAACCTTTTGAAATTAATTAAATGAATCTTAACACTGAAAAATGTTTTAAAATAAAAGATAGTCTGTTTTCATTGCACAGATTGACATAATCTTTTCAATGATTATTAATACACATATTATTATTATCATTTTTTAATTTTTAATTATTCTTATTCTTTTTCTTTTCTTATAATTATTATTATTATTATTAATATTATTATTATTATTATCATTATTAGTATTATTATTATTATTATTATTATTATTATCATTATTATTATTATTATTATTATTATTATCATTATTATTATTATCATTATTATTATTATCATTATTATTATTTTTATTTTTATTTTTATTTTTATTTTTATTTTTATTATTATTACTATCACTACTACTACGTCCACTACTACTGCTACTATTATTATTATTATTAGTCAATATGACGAATATTTTCATCAAATTACAGAATCTAATATTAAATTATTGTTTGAATCGGAAATGCTGTTTTTTAAAAAACAATGATATTCGACAATGTAAGAAAGAAAAAAACACTAAAATATCTGTAATTTGATAATAATTATTATAGAGAATCAGTACTGTATCAACAAGAGAGCCAGCGGTGTCGTTGCACATGACGCAAATATATGAGGGCCTTACATTACATGATAAAATAACTATAATAAATAAATTATTTTTCGTGGAAATTATATTATTTTTATTTATAATCTAAACTAAAATTTTATGCTATACAAAATTTGACTAAGTAACGGAATCTGGAGGCGGACTTCAAATTAACTCTATACAAAGGACAAAAGTACAGTTTAGGATCTCTCTTCATTTCTTAATTAATTTAACTAAGTTATCGTTTTTCATGTATTCACCTTTTATTAGGCTTTAATTTTTAAAACCGTCAATGAGAGGCACACCAAAATTTATAATTAGTGTAAATTTTCACCATAAATTAATAATGTGAATAAATATTTAGAATAGGAAAGGTAGATAAAATAAATCAAGAAATTTTGAGAGAAATTTAAAAAGTTTTACTTTACTTTATTAAAGTATGGTTATTAATTTATCAATATTTTTTTACAAAAATTTAATTAAATAAATATCTTTTCCATATTTAATGTTTAATAAAATGATTGAAACAAAACTACTGTAGGGATTCAAAAAATTTAAGAAGTCCATTTATATATTTCAATATGAATTTATATATTGAATTCAAATGTTTCTAAATAAGTCTTTTCTATGTGTGAGTTTTCATTTTTTTTCTGTTTGGAAGTCATAATCCTTTAGAATTTGTATATTTACCACAATCAGTTAACTCTTTATTTGTTAAATATATTCACTATTATCAACAGTGGAAAGCTAGTAAACGTAAAAAATTTAAAATATTTATATCATATTTAATTAGCACGAGACATATTTTTTAAAAATTTTAAAAACCGTTTTTAATTTTCAATTATTTAAAATTTTCCTTTATATCTTATAATATATATTTTTTAACTCAATACCCCTTTTTTGAAATATTAAACTTTAATTAAAAATAAATTATAAAATTTATTTGCAAAAATTTAATGAAGAATGTCAAATTTCGATTGACGTGTATTAATATTAAATTAATAATTAAATTTGAGTATTAAAATTTATTTTGTCAAATAATGTTTTTTTGTTACTTTTTATACTGAAACATGCTATTATGGAGTCTTTTTGATGTTTGTGAAATAAAATAACACGAAAATTTATACAGAAAATTTATGGCTCAGTCTACGAAATAATATGTATGTTGTCTGTGAATGAAAACCGGACTCTTACAATGTTATCTTTATCAAGGAATATGCTTTTTTGTGTTAATAATATTACATATAAAATATAATTCGGCTCATGTAAAATTTAGAACAATAAAAATTAGTAAATCTGAAACGTTTAAAATTGGAAGACGAAGAATGAATTTATTTGTACGTATATTTTCGAGTGTTTAAAATGAATATTACCATTTTTCCAAAAGAAAACCACTATTTTCTTTATTAATATGTAATAACAATGTATTACAAAATCAAATATAAAATGGAAGTTCATAATTAAGAGTGTGGAATCTTGACTGTGACTGATTTTGTTTGATAATTGTTGAATTTTGAGTGCTCGTTTCTGTGTGCCGAGTTGTTTTGTTTGTTTATCTGGTGTGAATTTTGTGCATTATTCGCTTGTTATCGGTCGGTGGAATTTACTACGAGGATTAATTATATGTGAATTGTCTTTTTTGTTTTATGACTTCAATGAAATTTAATTGGGTTATGACATTTTTAGAAGATTAAATTTGTTCTTTGTATTAATGGAATTTTCTGGAATTTTGTTTTTTCAGGATTTTGTCTTTTTATTTTTGCAATTTGTTTTTACTTTTTTGAAATCCACATTTTGGATATTTGATTTTATCAGTTTTTCTTTATTTTCTAAGTATGTCAAAAGGAGATAATAAAAATCTAATTAGAAGAGAAAGAAAGAAGCAACAGTTAGAGCAAAAATTCAACAAAAATAATGCTTCAAGTGATTTTGATGATTTAAATTAATTTGATTTTTGCTATTTATAATGCTGTTGATTTGAAAATCAAAAAGTTTAATATCAAAGCAGCTGGAAAAGAGTTATTAAAAAATAAAGGCTTGCAAATAACTAAAAGAAGGAATTATGGTTTAATTGGTCTAAATCAGTGTTTTTCAACATGGGGCGCACGCCACATAGGGGGCAACGTAGTGACGATAATTTTCTAGCGATTAGTAAACCTTTAAAATTTATTTTTTCAAAATAAATACCTATTTATTTAATTACCAAAAACATCTTTATTTTTTCTAAATAATTATAGGGGGGGTGAAGATTTTAAAAGTATTTTTGGACGACATAACAAAGAAAAGATTGAGAAACACTGGTCTAAATGGTCACGATAAGACGACCTTGTAGCGCGATTCCGTCAAATATTGGCTTATTGCTATGTGAACAAGAAGTTGTAACAGATGATATTATTGCCTTTGATGTAGGGTTAAGATCTGATTTAAAGATGATAGATGAAAAAAATAAGTTGAAAAATTAAAGATTAAAGTTGAGATTAATTCATCTTCTAATAAAGCTATTGATAAACTGAATGATGCGTATGATGAATTTGGTATGGATTTGGCTTGAAGTGATTTGACAGATTATTTAATAAAAATCCTGACAGAGGGAGATTACATTTTTACAACTACAAGTGAAAGAAAATAATTGTTACATATTTAATTCATCAAAATATTCTGATTTAGAATTTTGAAATTAATGGTTCAGCGAATAAAAAAAATATAAACCACTGACTTTTATTTCAGGAAACTTTGAGAACTGGTTTATTGCAATAATAGATCAAGATTGCTACGAGAATCATTCGACTTTTTAATATTTCTTGTCTTAAAAACGTCAACAAGCTCTGGTCATTTGAAAAGTCACACTGATGTACCGGCGCTTCTATTTTCAAACTGCTTAAAAACATCATTATGAAATCAACTTTATAGATATCTATGCCGAACTTAAACATATTTCTAAATCTTACTAGTGATATCATACACTATTAAAAGTATGTAACTCATTAATGTTGCTGTATCTATTTCTATATTAATGAAAATGCTGTTAAAACCATTAAAGAACTTGAATTATATTTTAAAGTTATTTTTTTTCAAGACAAAACACTACAGTAAAATGTTGATTTTTATTAAAAATAAAAATATTATATAAATTCTATTTAAAATCATGTTATTTAAATTTCATAATAATTTAAATAAAAACAATATAGTAATATTTAAACAACAAATATATATTTTTTTGACAGAAATATTAATCATATATGAGTAAATTAATTATTTATATTTCTGACAGTGTATTTCCATTTCTTAACCATGAAATTCAATTTGTCTGCGATTTGAAAAAAAAAAATTTTATTTTATAATTTTTAAAAAAAAATATTATTAAAATTCTGTTTTCCTCAAATGGATTTGGTTTCGCAGATTGGCCTGATAAATTGGATTAATCATGAAGAAATCAAATTAGCATCAAAACGATAATCTGGCAATCATTTTGAGGAAATTACGTCCAATGACTTACAGATATTTTCCTATTAGAAAGCTCCACTTTTTTTCTGATCTAGTGAGTGTCTAATATAATTTTGAACGTTGGGCTTTTCTCTCTGTACAATAGATCATATAGTAATCTAACTGAATGGAAAACTTTTAAAATATCTCAGGAGAATAGTTTGTGATAAATTATTTAAAATTTATACTTTTAGTTGGCTATTAAATCTTTTTTGTTTATTTTCATCTGTTATTCATTTAATATATAATTCACATCATTAAAACAATAGTCAACATAATAACAGAAATGATTACATTTATTTAAAAAAATTGTATTTTTATAGTATTATTGCGATAGTTGAACATTTGGGTCTTCAAAATATTTAAAACGATGCCTAAGTAATTTTCGTTGCATTTGAGTTTCGCAGCTTCTCTACATTTACCTTTCAAATTCCCCCCGTATTTCTATTGCAAATGTCAATCCTAAATGTAGAATGAATTGAATAAAATGTTAAATTTTTAGTTTTGTTTTCATTAAAGAAAAAATTAATATAATAAAAGAGGTTTAGAGTTTATTTTATTATTTTTAATGTTTTTCAAAATTTCTAAATATAGGTTATTGTTTTACAGGAGTGATAGATAACAAATATAGAAATTTGTTTTTATAATGATGATTAAATGAGAAATTATAAAATATATAAAAATGCTATTCAAACGTTTTAATTAATTACTTTTAATGTTAAAAGTTCTGATTGAATTAAACAGAATAAAAAATCTCCAATAAACATTAGAAAATATATAATTTACTTTTTAAGGACTATTAAAAATAAAAATTCTTAAAAGATTATTCTTTCCAAACAGAAAATGTATAATATATAAATCAAAATTTGTACTGATAAATTTACAGGCAGACCGTATTTGAATAAACGTATGAATAAAGTTTACTGCAATGTCCTGTCCGTCTATAGACAACTATATAAAAGACAATTTAGACGCAAATATATAATTCTAAATTGTGTAAAACTTTTATTGTAAAAATTTGGGAACTAAAGAAATAATAATTATTGAATAATTATTGAAATCTATCATTTCTTTTTATCTCCAATATTATTTTCGTCAGTAGTCTTTATATATTTTTTCCTGTTTTCGTGATTTTTATGGTAAAACTCTTTAAAAATATTTCTATATACTTACTGTCTATAGAAATGTCTAAAATTTATTTTAATATGTTTTTTAGTTGTTTTATCAAGATTGGTTTAGCTACATATTCCACAACATCTATTTCTTTCTGTTATTTATTTATTTTCCAATCTGGTAATTTTGATTAAACGTAAACTTAATTTGGACAAGGATTTTTACAGAATAACTTTTTGTTTTCTTTTATAAACCATATAATTTACTTATTTTCTATTGACTAATTGCACTGTATTAGTGGAAGTATGACACATGGTGACCCAACCCCTAAAAAACTTTGCATAAGGAGAAAAGGTTTTAGGAAAAATTTTTTTTGTTAAATTTAATTGTTTTTTAAATTGTTTTTTTAGTGATTTAAATTAATTTTTTTGTTTAAATAAAACAATTTATATTTTTATTTATTTTATAAAAAATATGTTTAAGTCTCACACTATAGACAAGGGTTATTTTTGACCCTCGCTAAAAAGTATAGCATAAAATACGAATTGAATCACCTATTTATAAAAGATCTAAAAATAAATCCTCGATCTTTTTAAGAAACTTTGGAATAATTGAAAATTTTTAACTATAAAATTAACTATTTCAACTATAAATAACTTTTTTATACATTTTGCAGAATTTTCGGTAATCTACCATTGTTTTCTAAATTTCAAAATGAATTTTCAATTTTAGTATTTTAAACTAAATTATAATTTCTTATAATTTCTCTTCCTTGTTCATCTACTGGTTATGAAAAATGGAATGTGAAACTGCCATTGAAATATTCTGAAATTTCAAATTGGGCCAATAATTTTTGTTTTCCTATCTGCATTCTTCGTATGAAATGGTGTTTTTGTTTTAATGTGTTCATAGTCAAATATATAATAGCCATGCCAAAGAAAACCCATGCTTGAGGTTCTAAGAGATCCCAGAACACAAAATAAAGACATCAGTAAAACATTCATTCTTTAATTTTAATAGATTTCTATACGTAATTTCATTTATTGTCAAGTTTAAATTTGTAGCCAAAAAGCTGTAAAATTATTTTGCATTTTAGTTTTGTAAAGATTCATGATAACGTAAAAGAATTTTTATAAACAACACATTTTCATTCTCAACTTTTCTTTTTATTCATGCACGAACAATAATATTTAAAATTTAATTGATATAATTATTTCAGTCTTCTTAAAAAATAAACTTTAAATAAAACAGAATCAAAGTCAAGAGTTCATATATTTTCATTCATTTTCTCATTCACATTTTTTATTTTATTATTATTATTACTATTATTATTATTATTATTATTATTATTATTATTATTATTATTATTATTATTATTATTATTATTATTATTATTATTATTATTATTATTATTATTATTATTATTATTATTATTATTATTATTATTATTATTATTATTATTATTATATTATTATTATTATTATTATTATTATATTATTATTATTATTATTATTATTATTATTATTATATTATTATTATTATTATTATTATTATTATTATTATTATTATTATTATTATTATTATTATTATTATTTATTATTATTATTATTATTATTATTATTATTATTATTATTATTATTATTATTATTATTATTATATTATTATTATTATTATTATTATTATTATTATTATTATATTATTATTATTATTATATTATTATTATTATTATTATTATTATTATTATTATTATTATTATTATTATTATTATTATATTATTATTATTATTATTATTATTATTATTATTATTATTATTATTATTATTATTATTATTATTATTATTATTATTATTATTATTATTATTATTATTATTATTATTATTATTATTATTATTATTATTATTATTATTATTATTATTATTATTATTATTATTATTATTATTATTATTATTATTTAGCACATTCAACTCTATAATACATTTACTCAGTTTAACCTTGAATTTAATTGATATTACTACTATTACGTCCAAATAATTTATATCCTAATATTGCACACTATTTTGCATTTTATTATTTATTTTTAAGTCAACTTATAGGTTATTAAATTTGTCACAGAATCCACATGGAATAAATAGTTTTATTTGAAAACTTCAGAAAATTATAATTAGTGTAATGTATGCTTCAAAATGAATTTAAAATAATAATATGATATTTTAAAAATTCTTAAGTTTAAATTATCATTAATAATGTCGTGTTGATAATGATAAAAATTTTTGCACAATTGAAACTAAAATTTCATGAAAATTTATTCTATATTCTAAAACCCAGTTACTTTTTTTTCTAGTTAAAAAATTTTAACAATAAATTTCTTTAATATGACATTTTTTATTGTGCACAATAAAATAGATTAATGGCACAATAAAGCAATTTATCAATATTTTTTTTTCAATTATCATTTTTGTATTACACCATATTTCTAAATTAATGCACACTTTAAATTATGATATATTATTAATTAATCTTTAAAGTTTAAAATAATAATAATAATAATAATAATAATAATAATAATAATAATAATAATTATTATTATTATTATTATTATTATTATTATTATTATTGCTACTATTATTATTGTTATTATTATTGTTATTATTATATAGACAACCCACAAATAAAATAAGGGGTTTGAAGTTAAAGCAACAAATGTTTAGTTACTAATATGATATTTAATGATATTTTATTCCTTATGATAACATTTATTTTTACAATATCTCTAACTTTACTCTAAAATAATATAATATTGTAAATTGTGTTCAAAATTTAATATGTTTTTAATTAATATTTATAACATTTTCATATTCATTTTAATACACATTTTTCTTCTCTTCATATTAATTAACTAAGAGTCGCACAATCAGATTTCATATCACAATATTAAATAATAACTAATCTTTAAATTAATCCGTTATTAATCCATTTAATATTAATAAAACTTTATTGGTTTTATGAATTGATAATAAAGCCAATAATTAAAAAAATATATATTTTACATGTATATTTTCACTACTGATTTCTTTTCATTTTACAATGACATTTACAATGACATAATATCAATGTATATGCCACATATACATACATTTAATAATTTTAAAAACCAAAAACTTCAAAATGAATTTTTAATTTTATTAATTACCTTTATTTACACTCGAAGGTCTCCCTTTATAAATCTCAAAAACCTATGCATATTTTCCCTTAAATAACTAGATAATGAATAATTAAAAAAAGGAAATTATGCAAAATGTCAACAAATCCTCTGAATATTCGAAAATTTACATATTTTCACACACATAACCCATTCAACCCAAAAAATAATTTTTAAAATGACAGTTTATTGATGTATTAAAAAGTAGTTAAAATAATATAATTTCTTTGAAAAGTTCTAAAAAATAAAAATATAAGTTACATTAAAAGTCCAATTGTAATGGTAAGAGATTCATAAAATGTAAAAATACTTCGAATAAATTTTTTTTGATTTGTTTTAACATATCAATTGTTAATATAAATAGAATGCACAAAATTGAAATTAAAAATCATTTTTACAGATATGTCTCAGTGGGGATACGGAAAATTGAATGGTGAATTATTAATAAATTTATTATTCTTAATCAATATATTTGTATTTGCATATAGGACCAGAGACTTGGAAAATGTCTTACCCAGCGGCAAAAGGGGATAGCCAATCTCCAATAAATATAATAGTTAACAAAACCGAATTTGAAAGTGAATTATTCCAGAAAAAACTAAACATAAAAATCAACTCTGATTATTCAGCAGAGCAAATTCTGAATCACACCGGACATAGTTTTAAAGTCGAAACTTCAGTAGACTCAAGTAAAGATCATAATAATAAAATGTGAACCAACTAAATTTATTGAATATATAATCAGTGACTGTAACTAATGCTCCTGGATTTAACAATGATGTTTTCAAATTGGTTCAATTTCATTTTCATTGGGGAAGCATTGGAAACGACAATGGATCCGAGCACCAAATAAACGGGAAAAGCTGGCCAAGTGAATTGCATCTCGTGCATTACAACTCTACGAAATACTCCAACTTTACCGAAGCTGCAAATAAACCTGACGGTCTTTTGGTTTTAGGAGTTTTTATCCAAGTTCTTCAAATAGCTTCATATGTTTCTTTTAACTTTTCTACGTGACGTTTTTAGATTGCCGGCAAAAATCTTGAATTTCAAAACTTTATCCAATGCTTAGAAACTATCCAAGCTGATTTAAAAGTCAATTTGAAAGATAAAAATTCGAAAATAAATTTAAAATATCTTTTACCAAGTAAGAAATCATAAAATCGTTTTAAATTGTTTTTTTATAAATAAATAACTTATTATAAACAAATTGAATAATTTCTAAAAAAAAAACAAAAATTATAATGCAATCCAAGATTTGTTTCGTTTATTTTAAAATAAAAAGAATAAAATTTGCCAACATTATTTTGTTTTACCTATGTGGAACTTTCAAAAATATAATTGGTCGATTTGGTTTGAGAAATATCTAAATCGTAGTTTTTCCCAATTTATTTTTTTTCGGAACTGAAACTATGAATATTAAATGTGGGAAAACAAATTTTATTTGCCTCTTTATTTGGATTTATTTCCCCCTTTCAAATATACTTCAAGTAAATCATTGAAGATCGGATAAAAATCACTTGAATTTCTAGATAAATTCTATAGCCAATTTTTTCTCAATCATTAAGTTGAAGTATTGTTTTAATTATTAAGAGCAACTTAATTATCATCGACAGGGTTATAAATAATCACTTATCTTCATTTATTTAAAACAAAATAATTTTTCAATTAGTTAAATAAAATTCAAATTAATTGCATAATTTATAGACATTTTGTCATCTGATCTCATTAAAGTTAATAATTATATTAGTTAAAATTTAAATTAGAATTAAAAGAAAATTAAGGCCAAAATCAAATTTCATAAGTATTAGTTTCAGTTATGTAATTCAATAATTTTATAAATATTTTCACTTTTAGTTAATACCGATCGGTATTTCACTTATTCTGGATCACTGACAACCCCGCCATGCTATGAATCGGTTACTTGGATTGTTTTTGAATACCCAATTACAATGTCAAGAGAACAGGTAAATATAATTAAATTGTTTTAATTTATATTAACTTATTTATCCAATTCGCTCTAAAATTTAATTTATATCTAGTAAATAAACAAACAGTAATATGAAATAGATAAATTTTTTTTTATTTTCAAAATAAATAAATTATGTTATTTATTTTAAAATATAAATAAATAAAATTCAATCAGTTGTGTTTTGAATATTACAGTACTTTTTTTATGTTGTGTTATTTTCTAATATTTTAAATTCTTTTATCTATTTTTTTGGATTAATTAATAATGTTGACAATTAAATTCAATAAAATGATAAATTCATAAAAAATATTAAATGCATTCTTTTGAAAAAAAAATTAAAAAGTTTTGTCATTATATCACTACAAAAAATGAAATTAAACACAACATTTTTTCATCGAAAGCAAATGCTGTCAATTCAATATTTACAGTTTCAATGCATTTTCTAAAGGATTTAAGCTAAATTGGAATGAAACATGAAATTGCAAAATAATGAAATTTGTCTTTAAAAATTCTTTATTTAATTGAATTTGTAGAGATTAATTTTATTATTGTTTGTTTGACTAAATTCGAGATCAAGGATTAGTTTCATGTCGTAAAATTTGTGTTTTTTAAATTTAAACTTTCTCCTAAGATAAACAAAAACGAACTAACAAAACCCCTTGTAATTTCCATTTACTTAATTTGTTATGTAAAATAAATTATATTTAATTATAAAATGAAACTTAATAAATTTTAAAGCTAAAGTATTATAATATTTTTTTATTCATTCATTTTTAAGATGGAAGGATAATGCAGGTTTCGAGTTAATATTACTTTAAAGTTTATAAAAATAAAAATAAATTGTGTTAATTTCAACTTTAAGGATTGCGTTTTGAGCTTTCAGTTAAATACACTGAAATAGATGGTTATATTAAAAATTTAAAACAAAAAATATTAACAAGTTTGAAGGAAGTCAAGAATTATGTAATAAAAAAAACTACACCAGTTAACACATACTCAGATCATGATATAATAATTTTATTTGATTCAAAAATAATACTATAAAATGTTTGCCGGACTACAAAGAATGTAAATAACCTTTATTTTAAATTTTCCTAACAAAACCATAAGTGACAACATGACAATGTATTTAAACAAAATTGATATCTAAAGGTAAATGTAATTTATTAATATGATTTAATTACACTTAAAAAATATAAAAATAATATAATGAAATGATGAAATTTTATTATTTTTTGTTACATTTCGTCCAATTAGATTCTTACAAGTATAAAAATATCATCAATAGAAAATGTCAATTAAAAAGCATTTGAAAAAAAAATTTAAATGAAAAGAAATTTTCTTTTTCATAAATTGAAGGTAGATAATAATAAAAGTAAACAAATTAATTGCATTCGAAACTTCTTGTGTAAATATTAAAAATTCTTTAAATTCTAATTAAATTCATAAATTCTTAGATATATTTGTTAAAAAATAATTAAATATAAAATTTATTTATATTTAATGATTAATGATAACTAAGAGTTGTCCGAGGAAACTTGCACACTTTGTTTATTACTTAGCACAGCATCAAAACAACAAATAAACACTTGCGATATAATAAATGCAGAATAATATTTTAATAAGTTTTCTATTGATTAAAATGAAATATAATTAATTAAAACTATTTTTCATACACACTAAAATTTATTTCATACTAAATATTTGTTTTTGAACTGTATCAAATTCAAATTATATCTGAATATGAATAGTAAAATGTTTAAAATATACTTCAAATTAAAAATGCAAATTCTCAAAAAGTTTGAATAAAAGATTTTAATTGAAATGAAAAATCACAATAGGAAAAAAACAATACAAAATCTTAATAAAAACTTTATTGCTATATCTTTTTCTCTAACTTAAATTTTTATGTCCTTTAAATTTTCAATAAAATAATATATTTTACCGATCTATTTTTCAACTGTCTTTTGTTAACAATCACATAAAAACCGGAATAATCAGGATACTTTCATAAAGTTTAGTACAGCGAATTCCTAGAAATTTTCAGATTTACTTTTTTCAACACAAATATATTCAAACCTTATTATGATTTCATTTTATTTTGTTACTTATTGTCTTAATTAAACAAAATAAGTCAATATAATATAAGACTGTCAGTTATGTTTATCTGACTCCATGAGTCTATAACTTTATAAAAACGTTATATATATATATATATTTGCTATCAAGATATGAAAATTAATATTGAAATTCTGTTTAAATATAATTATTAAAAAATTCAATATATAATTATAAGTGAAATATCTATAGAAAAAAATTTACAAATTTAATTTAATAAAAAAATAATAAAAATTAAAATAATTTTAATTTTTAATTTTTGACTTACTGATTTCTAAGAAAGTTTATTTTGCTTTTTAAAAGAAATTTGAAAATATTTCTGCTTTATTTAAATTCATTCAAAAAAAATTAATTTAAAAAATTTTGGTTTAAATAAATTATTAAGTGTGATAAATATCAGATTATATTTTATATATATTTTATATTCTAAACTCATAAAAATACAATTGAATCACATATATTTGGTTTCCAAATGAATAATCTAAAAAGGCAGCATTATTTATTTAAGTATTTATATTTATTATTATTTTTGTAAAAATAAAATTTGTGTAGATTTGTAAAATCGCTTGTTTTACGTGTCATGAGAAAAAGGGTACCTTTTTAACGCTGGAATTGAATAATTTCGTTGATATTGTTACTATTACGTCCAAATTGTTTATATGACTTTATATAACTTTATGCGTTATTTTGCATGTTTTTATTGATATATAAGCCAAGTAATAAATTATTAAAGTTATTACCTTAAGTGCTATCGAGCCATAATTTATTTTGCTTCCAAATTTCAGAATTTGGATAGGTAGTATTATTTGTTTAAGTATTTATTTTGATACAAATCATTTATATACATGCATGTATATATTTTGTCAATGCGCACATACGCAAGCATCTCATGGTTATTAACCATAGATTGAGCTCATTGTGACCTGGTTAGATAATTGAATTAATTTCACACAAGGAATTTGAATATTTTAAAAGACTTTTTGGTTTTTGAGGATTGAAAATGAATGTAATGAATAATTTCAATTAATTTCATTTTGTTGGAGATTTGAGAATAGTTAATTGGTTCATAATTTGTCTAAGTATAGTTTTTATTTTTAATAATACTTTGTTCAAAAAGATTTCATATAATCTAACATTTAAATTTATATCCTACATATTTTTTGAAAAAGATTTTCAGTAAAGCTTATATTATAATTTATTAATTATTTTACATTCAACACTAATAATAATAATAATAATAATAATAATAATAATAATAATAATTACATAATATATATATTGATATTAATAGTTAAATAATTATGTAACAAACAAATTATTTTATTTAAAACCAGAACTTTGAAATGTTTTTGTCAGTCAATGTATTTAGCAGCAAAATAACAATAGTTAACAATAATTTTGTCTAAATAAAGTAAGTTTTTTAATATAACATTTTAGAGATAAGTATAAACAATTTTATTTCTAGGGAAATTTCCCTATCGTATTCATTACTAGAGATTCCATGCACTAATTAAATTTCTAAACCTTTTCTTTGAAAAATCTTAACTTAATTAATGAGAAAAGAACTGTAAGATTTTTAGTGAGACTTACATTTTAGGATTTATTTTAGTGAAAGACAATTATTTTTAGGCATTTTATATTTAACAGGTGATAATTTTATTCTTTTTAAATAGGAATATTTGACATAATTATTTCCCATTTTTTATCGTCACATTCACATGTCCTGAGTAAGAAATAACTTTTAATTAAATAAACTTACTTCACGTCAAAGAGATTGATTTACAGAAGGAAGGTGAGGGTTGAAGAATAAGGGTATGTTTTTACTCGAGTAGGATGGTTCTATGAAATATTCCACTTAGTTTAGGACGGTAAAATTCTATCAATTAAAATTTTTAATTTAATCTTGAGTTATTTTCTAGAAATAAAATAAAATTTTCATAATAAAAGGGTTAAAAATATTTTGTCAAAAAAGAAAACTGAATAAAATAAAAAAAATTATTTACTATTTATTGATTTATATATTAGTGTAACTCATTCATTATGAGGCAGTTCAATATATTTTTATTTACATTATTTTTTGTTATTTTAAAATAATAATTAAGTTACAAGAAATGATTTATGATATCAATTATTGAAATTTATTGTAAATTTTAGTACTGAAAATTAACTTTTGAATTCTAAATTAAGTCTTTCAAGAAGTCACTCTAGAAAATTTAATAAAGTTTTTAATTGCCGAATTAATAATAAAAAAATAAGTTACTGTCATTTTATTTCTGATTTATCTGTAAAAAGTCAAAATAACATAAGTAAAATAAAACTTTTATAAATAAAAAACACTGAAATATTTTAATTAAAACACAAAGAACTTAATTGAACCATTTAACTTAGACCTAATACACATAAGGAGTCCTCAAATTTACATAGATAAACATGTAACTAATAAATAATCATTTAATAACATTCTAAATTAAAACAATTATTATTTCTAAACAGTGATGATTATAAATTGTTATTTTTCAATGTAATATTTTAGAAAATAAATTATGCGCACACTTCAAAGTGAAAATCGCTACGTACCAAAATAATATGAAATTTGATTAAAATTTATACACTGTTATAAAATTATTGTTGCAAGAGCAATCTTACATTAGAAAAGAAAAAGACTAAAAAAAATTATTTTTAGATCTAAAAAGTAAAAAAAGGAAATGCAAAAAGATTACCTAAAAATTTGTAGTAAAGGCAAAATACATTAATCTATAAAACGAAATTTTAAATTATTTTTCAATCAAAAATTAAAATTTATTACAAATTACAAATTAGGAGTTGAGTTCAATGAGCCATTTCTCTGTGTTAATCGATATTTCCAAATTATTTTATGTTATTAATGAAAAGTGTAAATAATAATTAATGTCAATAGATAATAAAATATAACGAAATTCCTTTAATTGAATCCTCAATAGTATTTATTTTTTGAATTGATCCTTTTCCAAACCTTAATCTTTGCTAAGTGTTCTAATTTTCCTTTGATCTATGAAACTTCTATTTCATCTCACTATCTTATTCAATCGTGAAAATTAAAATAATTGTAATATTTTCCTTTCAATAATTACGAAAAATAGTGGATTTATAATCTGATTAAAAAACGCCCCTTTTCTGTGATTTCTTGTCAAATTTTGTCGGAGAATAGATACTACCGATATTGATAAATATGGTTGTGTAGAATGTCAAATTAATATCAAAATTCATCAACATTTCCGAAATATACAGTCTCATAATACGTAACAAAAGTGGGAATATTTGACGATTTTATATCAGTGAAATTTTTGTATAAATAAAAATTCATTTAAAAAATATTTTATGTCAAAGTTGATTTATATACTTGAGTTAAAATAGATTTAATTTTAGATTACTTATTGGTGTTTAAATTGATAATTTTATTATTGAAATAATGGGTCAAAACGTTCAGTATAATTACTTATTTAAAAATAATTACTTAGATGAAAATATAGAAATCAATAATTTTATTATACTTTTTAGACTTTGACAGCAGTTAGAATTTAAATAAAATTAATTAATCATGCCACGAATGAAAATTGGTTTCAAATGAACAAAATTCATGATTTCTAAAGGATTTTAAACAATTTTAAACAAATAAAATAAATACTTGAAAATATTTAATACAATTTTTTTGTTTTAATTTCTAAATGATACACAATCAACTTTTATGAAATAGATCCACTTGGAATGTGAGGAATATATTTCGATTAAATTTAAACAATAAATCCTCTAGATATTATATCATTGTGCAATAAGTTACAATTAGAATGTTTTCTAAAAATGGATTATTGTTCGACATATAAACATTTACTTTTCTGAAAGTTTTAATTATTGTTAGTAAAATTTATCCATTATTATTGACTTTATTGTCATAGTATTTTTATATTTCTTTTAGTGATGGATATTATGAAGGAATTTATGATATTATAAAATGTGTTTTACTACTCTATTATTTAAGGACGGGAAATCGAGATAATATACGGCATTTCAATTATGCAACGGTCATTTTTCTTTACAAGAAATATAAATAATTCATCTATGATTTTATTGTAAATACGTATCCGTGATAAAATGATCTATCTATCTTTAATAAAAACCTCATTATCTTTTCTCTCTTTCTTTATTGCATTTTCAATTATTTTATAAAGTTTTATTTTCAATAAAACAAATATTATATTGCTAAATATAAATAAAAATAATTTGTAAAGTTTTCATGTTGAAAAAATATATATAAAATTATTGTCATAAGAAAATGTTGAAAATCCTAAACTAAATTTGTTGATAAATGGGACAATAAACAAATATAACGAAAAGAAAGAAAAAAATAGAACTTTAATGTCTAAATAAAATTCATTAAAACTAACATTAAAATGAAGCAAAAAAGGGGAAAATATATTTAAATAAGATGAAATATATCTTTTTTCTCAGATTATAATTCATTTATTCAGCCTGTAAACCAACTTTGTCCACTATATAGAATATTACAATGTCTTTTAATGAAAATAAACAATTTATTCATAAACTCAAGGAATTTCATTTAATTTAACAAAAAATCAAATAAAACACTCCAATCTTTTCTTTAAAAACAATTTCTTTATTTAAACAAAAAACAATTGGTTTTTAACAAGAATTATTTTTCAAAGTCGTAAAAGTAATTTTGTCTCAAATATGTCCAACAAGTCTTTCAAGAAAAAACATAAATTATTGTTCAGATGAAAATGATTTTTATTTTATCATAAAATAGATGTACTTTCAAAATTAGATATATGAAATTTATTTAAAATATAAAATCTTTAATAGACTCAAATGATGAACTAAACAAGACCTAATGTACTAATGATTCAATAAATCTTGAAAATATTCCACTGAATGCAGATAAACAATTCATTTAAGCATCCAAACAAAAAATACACGAAACACTAACAGATTTAAGATTTATAAGATTTCTAGAAGTCCGATATCGAACATATATCTTTTATGTCAACATTTTACGGTAAAAATAATACCTAAATATTGTAGCTTGATCACTGATCACCGCCGAAAGTTTCTGTTACTCTCAAAAAATATCGTAATATAGAACACCTTTTTCCATTTAAATTATTAAATTAAGATGGCCCCATTCAAACACAGATTTTACAATATATTTTCATTTTAACTTTCATTTTAACTATTTTAACTTGTAATATGTCAAGTTAAAATTTATAAAATTTAACTTTTAAAATGTTTCATTATTTTAATATTGTATTATAATAAAGCTAAAAAGTTTATAAGAAACTTTTTTGTTTTTTAGATCTGATTTCTTTTTCTTTTTATTTATTATTATTATTATTATTATTATTATTATTATTATTATTATTATTATTATTATTATTATTATTATTATTATTATTATTATTATTATTATTATTATTATTATTATTATTATTATTATTATTATTATTATTATTATTATTATTATTATTATTATTATTATTATTATTATTATTATTATTATTATTATTATTATTATTATTATTATTATTATTATTATTATTATTATTATTATTATTATTATATTATTATTATTATTATTATTATTATTAATTATTATTATTATATTTTATTTTTTTTATTATTATTATTATTATTATTATTATTATTATTATTATTATTTAATAATTTTAACTTCAAATATTAATTTTGATTAAATAAATAAAAGTCATTAAATAAAAAAGTTGAGAAATAAATCTTTTTTTATTTAATTCCCCTTGCTTTTATTATTTTACTCTACAATTAAATTTCGTTCATTCAATTGTCATTAAGTTAAGAATGTATTTGTGATTAATAATTCATAACTGTAGCATTGCAGGAAAAGAATTATTTAAAAATGCCATCGAATTGTCAAATCTGTAAAAAGAAATTACGAGAAAATGTCCTATTTTCCGAAATTCAAATCGTTATTTCGTGACTGCTGGAAAATGACAATAAATATTTCATTTCATATAATTTCAAAAAATATTACATAAAAAACTTTGACTTAAAAAAGCTTATTGTAATTTGCATTCAAATAAAATAAAATAAAATAAACCAATAAAATTTTTATTTTATAATTTATTCTTGTTACAAAATTGATTATTTTATGTTACTTAATTTGCCAAACTGTAAAAAAATGTTTAAATTAATAAATATTCTAAAATATTTATCGTGAAAAATTATTATAATTTATTAAATTTAAATTAAATGAAAAATAAATTGTTTAATAAATCCATAATATTATATTTATTGAAATGCATTATGTAATTAACATGTAGCTGAAAACCTTTGAAAAGGAGTTAATTACAAAATCAAAAAAACAATGAAAATAAAAGATTTTTTTTGTTAATATCTATAAATGTCAATTTAGAAGTGTAACTCACATTTTACTGACAGAATTTGAAGCACGTTTTCTATTATAGTTTTGTACATGTCCAGATTACCCACTCTTTTCTGTCGAGATTACAAATTGTTTAGTTTTTGTAAAGTTATTTGTGATCTTAAGTTGAACTTAAATATGGTTCATCGGTTTCCCTAAATTCTTTCAGGACCAAAACACCCAAGCTAAATGGTTATATGGCTATAAGGTTAGTATAACAACCAAATGTTATAAATATTACAGTGTATTTTTGCGAAGTTTGTAATAACTATTTTTTAATAATTATTCAATACCATTTTAACTGCTTTCTAGCTTTTTTACCATTATGTCCGTCAAAAAACATGTCTTTACAATTTATAGTAATAAAATAGCGATTTAATCGGTATAATTAAAAATTAACATAATATTTATACAGTAAAAGAGAGATACATCTAAATAAACAGTATGACTTAAAATATTTCAACAAGAAAATAAATATTGCAAAAATTAGCACAAAAGTGAAATCTCAAATAATAATTCAAAATTTCTTTTCTTATGATGTTAAGTTGTAAAAAAATTATTTCTTTTAAAATTTTTGTTTCATCCAAATTTCACCAATAAAACTTTTTCCAAAACTTGCCAATTTACCTTTTAGAAAATATCAAAAATTCAACCAATTGTTACTAGAAAATTGAATAAAAAGTTTTGAGTTACAATTAAAATGAAAGTTTCTTTTTCGAACAAATTAAATCCAATAATTAAAATGCGATGGAATTATAATTTAATCTCACGAGACTTTTTAAAATTGCAAATATTAATGAATTTAAGTCAAGATTTAAGAAAATTAAAATATTCTAAAATATATTTAATGAGAAAAGTTGAAAGTTTTGAATGAGATTAATTTGAATTCATTAAAACATTTAATTTAAAATGAGTATAATTTGCAAAATCATGCTGTTCTGAAAATATTTATTTCCTGAATTTAAATTAATAAAAATTATAAAACAAATTCCCACTATAAATTTAAAATTTTTATTATATCTCAAATTTACATTTGTATATTAACTAACAACTAAAAAGTACTATTGCTATTTTCCTCAACAAATGTCGAAGATTGTGCGAAACTAAAAGACAAAGAGAAAAAGGAAAAAACATAAAACTTTATTTTTTAGTTAACAAATAATTACCTAATGTAAAACAAATAACTCTAAATATATATGAAGTCTTTTGACATCAGAGCCTAATTTACAGGAAATAATTTTTCTAATACTTGACAAAATTCCGGACAAATTGAAAATTTCTTATCATTTATGACCAATTTCTTCTGTCGTAGTCCAAATGATCATGACAGATGTTACTGTCACATAATCTTCAAGATAAAGAGTTATTAATTTTATTTCATTCACTTTTATAAAACCTACGAAAAAGATTTGTTTATTCTTTTTATTTACATTGTTTTGTAACTTGTTTGGGACAAGATTATGGAGAATGAAATGTATATACTTTAAAAAACTTTATGAAATGACCGAATAGATAAGAAATAAGAAAAAATTATTATATTATTAAATAATTTACTTTTATTTAAATATACCTTTATAATTAAAACTAAATTTACCCTAATTATTATTATTATCCGTTTTATCATAAATTAGTAGACGTGTTAAAATATTAATTATAAATTTAAAAGTTCATTAAATAGCATAATTAAAACAAAAATCATTAAAACCCTTTATTGAAAATAATCGTAAACTAATTATTCAAACTTTCTTTAAAATATTAAATATTTTGCTATTTCATTACTAAAAATGAAATTAAATCTTTTGCTTTTACTAACATTTTCTGTTTCTTTTCTGTTCATCTTTTGGTTAACACTGTAAGAAATAATTATTAATTGCTATATTTTTATTGTCCTTAATATTTCTTTTTGTAATTTCGCAGCTTCATAGAGTTATAAAATTAAAATAAAAAATAAACTCTCATGTTAATTCTTGAAATGTCAATCTCTTTAGGGGAACTGAATAAAATGCAAAACAAATAATCTTTACATTATACAAAAAAATTGTAACTCGCATACAATCATAACACAACATTTGTTACACTAACCAGTGATACCAAAATTTGAAACTACTTATATCAAGGAAAAGCAATCTTTATTTTCCCTTAATTACCCATAATTTCCCATAATTACTCTTCATTTTACCCTACAGTTTCTTTTATTTTTTTAAGAATTTATTAAATAAAACGTCACTTCATTTTAAAACCAAAATAAAAGGCACATAAAAATATTTTTACACGGTATAAAAAGTATCTTAATATCATTCATGAATATTAAATACAAAATAATAAAATCACTTTAAAACAAAACGAATATAGAAATTCATACATAGTCTTCTAAGTCTAAATTATATAATATTCGTTTGAGGACCATAACATGTGAACAAAATTTTGATAAAATTGTCTTAACTCTGACTACTAAACCAACATTTGCATTTGATACATATAGTGTAAGAAGTTCTAAAATTAGTATTTAAAAATAATATAGCTGAAACAACTTTTGTGTTAAATTTGAATATTAAAATTTATGTTAAATTATATCATATTATATTAAATTATATTAAAGTATTTTAAATTAAATTAATTATATTTGTGACCAATAGTTATATCAATATTAAGGATTACCACGCCTCAGTTGTTTAAATTTTCAGATTTGGGTAGAAGAATTTGAATTTATATTTTGTAATTAAAATAATAAGTGTTAGAAGAAGATTCAAATTTAATTGCGTCTAACATAAAGTATTTTCAAGCCAAATTATTATTTTTCAAATTTAAATTCGTTTTTTCAAATTCGTATTTTTCAAGATTAGAATTGCCCAAAAAAGAGAAATTCCCAAAAATGAACTTTATCACATTGGTTCCTGAAGGGTCCAATCATTAAAGATTTATATTGGATTCGAGTATTCTCTTTATTGGCAAATAAAGTTAAATATGAAATCATGTTTCTTGCACCTTGTACTAATGCAGAAAAAGCAAAGTCATCTGAGCGCGAAGCCACAGACAAATGCCTTACTTGTTTGCGCTTAAAACCGCCACTATATCTAAACTCAATAATAAAGGGTTTATTATATTAAATATTAGAAAAATATTATTACAAAAAAATAATTTATCCAACTTCACTCAAAAAATATGTCAACTACACATTTGAAAAGTAAAAAATGTGACTAAATGCTAACAACCAGCGGCGTAGTCAGGATTTCAAAAGGGGTTACAAAAATATTTATTTAATCTAAAAACCCTATCAATTCTAAATATATTTCTGACCTCAAAACTCAGCAATGACATTTATTTTTGATCTTCATAATTCACACGTTAAGTCGACGTTTTTCTTTGCGTAACTGGTCAATAAATTCTTCAAACATTACTGTGGTATTACGATGAATGCTCAAAAACATCAATCCATTGAGTCTTTCCTCCTTTGCGGATTTCTGTCGTCTGTTTTAAGTTATTTCATTTAAAATTTCAATGCAAGTGAAGAAAGAAAATTTAGTTACTATTTGCTGAAGACAATGACCAATATGAAAGACACTAGTTTAATGTTGTTCAATAATCGAACACTTATTGAACTTTAAAAATTTGAAAAGTCAAAATCTGTTAGGAAAATCCCCAACTTCTGAAATTCTAAAAGTTTCTTGGCTCAATTTAATTTTTTTAAAAAAAGGTTGTCTAAAAACCTAAGCAATTTTGACCATTTCGGCTAGGAAGCCTGGGTGCAAATGCACCGAGGCACCCCTTGGCTAAGCACCTGCAAACAACCCTTATAAGTTAAACCCTTAAAGTTATCTTTGCCATAACTAGTAATTATTTCTTCTTGATATTCGTTGATTAAAATAAATTATAAAAATCTATGCATTTTAAACAAATATATCGGGGACAAACAGGGTTAATTAGTTTCTTTATGTAGATCAAAATAAAGACTATATAATATTTATAAAATATTTATTGGTCTTTAAACTGCCGTGCAGCTGCCACAATTTACACAAGATGTAATACGATAATTCCTTTACAGTAAATAAACAAATAAATTGCAAATAATAATATCCAAATTTTAAATATTATTTATCTTTGTTTTCATTTGTTCAAATAATTAATAGTTTGAATACTTTGTTATTTATAATTGTTATTCATGTCTTTAAAATATTTCAAATACAGAAATATTAAAAATCATTATTAATGTATAAATGTATATTATTATACGATACATTAAGTGATATCCAAAAAACTTTAAAAAACCAAACTTTGCAAACTTATTTGATGTCCAATGCATCAGGATAAGCGTATAACAGTGTTGATTTGACACTGTTTTTACACTTACCTGACGCTCAGATAAATCTGAGCGCCTCCCGGCCTAGTACTGATGAGAGCAATTAGCTCGAAACTAATATACTATTGGGAAATGTACTGGATATCACTTAATGTATCGTATATTCTTTGAATATAATCAGACAGTGATTAATGAAATTAAGCATATTTTTAATTATAACACAATAGACATTAAAATGTTTTTCAAAACATCTAATATATTTAAAGCAATTTTACCTTATTTAATGGTAATTTATACAAACTCAAGAATTTTTTTTACAAAAAGATAATACACAAATAAGCCGTGTAAGCATAATAATAATAATAATAATAATAATAATAATAATAATATATCAGATAAATGAAGAACAAAATAAGCCGCTTATTTTGTTATTCAAATATCTGATAAATTAATTTATGCTGCTACTAAGGAATCATCGCTTTATACTTATACTAATAACAATAATAATAATAATAATAATAATAATAATAATAATAATAATAATAATAATAATAATAATAATAATAATAATAATAATAATAATAATAATAATAATAATAATAATAATAATAATAATAATAATGTTGAATAATTTTATTTTGTCGGTGATTACAATGTATTAACAATTTTCGATCTGACTCCGAGCGTGTCTTATTAATAACGATTTTGTCGAGTTCCAACGACTTAAAATTCCAATGCTTTTGTGCTTATTACAACCTTATGGAGGAACAGCACAATAACAATACTCTGACCACTTGACTACTGTTGCTAACGGATATTTTACCACAAATGCATTTGGTTGGTTTCTTGGCTTGATTTTGGTTTTTTAACTACGTCTAATTATTATATCAATTTCTACCAATAATAATTTCAGAAATCAGATTCCTCCCTTGTTTCAATATAATTTCTTTTCCCTTCTTTTTGCTTCTTCACTTTGCTTCTGAATTATACTAGCTTATGCCTAGCTTTTATACTTTTCCATCTAATGGCATTAATAATAATGCATTCATTTTTCAACCAGTTCTATTGGACATTCTGCAATCTCTGACAGTTGTCAAGATAAATATTTTTTGACGATAAATATTTTTTTCTCTATTTTTAGCTTTTATTGATTTTCATCTATTACCTCATTTTTTGATATCTATTTTCCACTCTTATTTTATTGAGTTCCAGAACAACACCTCATTCATTTATCATCATTAGCCCCAATCATTTACCGCATTTTATAATTATATTTTTTTTTATTTAAGTATCCTCAACAATAATAATAATAAATAAATAATTAAATAAATTTGGCAACGATTTAATTAAAAGATAACGCCAATAAAAAACCTTTCGTACGATATATTTCGATAGCACAGCTATCATCTTCAGGTACTCAAAACCAACTAAAAATATTATGAATTAACATTTAATTTAAACAAATTATTTTTTATTAATTTAATTTTTTAATAAATAAATATTTTTAAAAATATATTTTAAATTATTTTTAAATTTTAAATTTTTTTACTTATATTCTAATTTAAAAAAATTAATGTAATTTAAAATTTTCAATTATTTTAATAATATTAAAAAACAAACATGATTTAACATACGTAACCTATTTAAAAACATTCAAAACATTCGTAATCACAGCACTCTGCATATTAATCTTTGGATCCAATGACCTTATCAGCAATGCTTCACATATCACTCGTTCCCAATAACTATTAAAACTTCTCAACAAAATTCTAAAATCAGACATTCCCATATCACTTTTACAGCCTCTATTGTGTTCACTAATATTGGTCAAACCCTTCAATCGACAATGCTCTAGAACTCGAGTACAGAGATGACGGGAGTCTCTCCAATGTTTGTGGCATTACACCCATTACATGTAAATTGATAAACGAGATCAGAACACAATTCAACCGGAGTTTTTGATTTATTAATAAACATATTGCGTACCTTACACGAATTAGAGACGATCTTATACTCTAAATTTCCTATCAGTTTACCCAACTTCCTCTTATAATTTGTAAAGCCTTCAGAGTACGGCAATACTAACACATATTTAGGCTCAATTTTTTTATATCCATTTTTACCATCACCCAGATCAACATTCAATTCACACCCATCCGACAAATTACATTCAGACTTTCCACAATATGAATCCTAAGGATTTTTAATCAATTTATCAACAGTCTCATTTATCATCAACAATAAAAATGATTTAGAATATCCATTCTTTATCAACAACTCAACCAATTTATCAACACTTTTTACCGAATTAGCAAAAGTAGAAGATAAAGCCCATGAACGATAAATCAATCCTTTCACCATATTTCTCTTATACTTAAATTCACAAAAGCTTTCTGGAGAAGTATAAAGACCAGTATCAGTTGATTTTCTATAAATCTCTGTCTCATACTGTTTACCTTTGCGTTGATTTAACAAATCCAAAAACGCAATTGATGACTTTCTCTCCGTTTCACATGTGAATACAATGTTTTTATGTAAACTGTTCATAAAATGCAAAAACGGTTCTACATGTTTCTGGTTTTCAAATATAAGAAAAATATCATCCACATACCTTTTATAAACAAAAGGTTTTTCAAATTGGAAAGAAGCAATTTTCTTTTCCAAACTAGCCCTAAATATTGATGCCATCGTTGGTGCTAAAGGGGAACCCATAGCGACTCCATCTATTTGTTGATACCATTCATCATTGAAAAGAAAATTGTTATTTGAAGTAGCAAATTCAAGAAGTTTTCGAAATGCCCTTCTATCCAAAATGTGATGTTCCGAATCATTTTCATTCCACAACGCACAGCATAAGTCAATAGTCTCAACCAGTGGCACATTCGTAAACAAACTACAAACATCAAACGAAACCATAACATCATTCATACTTCGTTTTTGTAGCTTTGCAATACAAGAAACAAACTCAAAGCTATTCTTACATTCAAACTCTGATCGCATTAACGGTTTTAATAATCCATCTAAAAACTTTGCTATTTTATACTGGGCAGTACCAACCATCGACAAAACTGGTCTCATAGGTACACCATCTTTATGGATTTTTGGTAGCCCATATAGTTTAGCTGGCTGCGATCCTATGGGACGAATAGACTTACCTACCTCTTCATCAATAAGCTTCTTCTCAATAAAACCATTTAACATTTTTTGCACAAACTCTTCATCCTTAAGAGGAGGTAATTTTCCATTCTTCCGACCCTTTGGCAATTTCACAAACTGAGGAGAATTTAACAAATTATTCAACTTATTTACATACACATCATGGTCAAGAATAACTATCCCATTTCCTTTGTCAAACTTACAGATATTTATATTTTTTTTAGCTAAGTATTTTAAAGTCATAAAATCCCTAATATTCTGCTTTTTGTTTTTATCGATATACTCCATCGTACTTGCACTTAACGAGCTCTTCACATAATTACCATTAATGCCTTTCATCGATCGGGCTATATGAAAATATAAACTTTCAATTTTTGCACACAATTTTGTTTCATCCAAGCGATTCTTAATACAGTGATTTGGACCAAATTTTAAAACACGCTCTTCATCATCATTCAACACTATTTTACTCAAATTTATCACAGTATTCTCCAAACTAAATTTAGAAATCCCAAATATTTTTCTCAAATTAATCAATTTTTTAATATGAGCATTCTCTTTAGATTTTATTTGCACAATCGAATTTTTGATACACCATTCTACACATACCTGTAAACAAAACTCATTCGTAGCATTATTTAACATTAATCCAATATTTGTTAGTAATAAATCAAAAACTCCGGTTGGATTGTGTTCTGATCTCGTTTATCAATTTACATGTAATGGGTGTAATGCCACATACATTGGAGAGACTTCCCGTCATCTCTGTACTCGAGTTCTAGAGCATTGTCGATTGAAGGGTTTGACCAATATTAGTGAACACAATAGAGGCTGTAAAAGTGATATAGGAATGTCTGATTTTAGAATTTTGTTGAGAAGTTTTAATAGTTATTGGGAACGAGTGATATGTGAAGCATTGCTGATAAGGTCATTGGATCCAAAGATTAATATGCAGAGTGCTGTGACTACGAATGTTTTGAATGTTTTTAAATAGTTTATGTATGTTAAATCATGTTTGTTTTTTAATATTATTAAAATAATTGAAAATTTTAAATTACATTAATTTTTTAAAAATTAGAATATAAGTAAAAAAATTTAAAATTTAAAAATAATTTAAAATATATTTTTAAAAATATTTATTTATTAAAAAATTAAATTAATAAAAAATAATTTGTTTAAATTAAATGTTAATTCAT
The DNA here is from genome assembly GCA_022537955.1 of Schmidtea mediterranea. NCBI lineage: Eukaryota > Metazoa > Platyhelminthes > Tricladida > Dugesiidae > Schmidtea > Schmidtea mediterranea. The sequence continues at coordinate 18,574,628 of CM039682.1, forward strand.
AATATTTTTAGTTGGTTTTGAGTACCTGAAGATGATAGCTGTGCTATCGAAATAT